>JAHBBA010000720.1:0-123181 GCA_018806925.1 Skeletonema costatum | reverse complement strand
AAAGATGCTTCTATACTACCATATCATGGCCAACTATCATGGGTCACTAGAAGCAGTTGAATGTGGATACGATATGGTGCTAGAGAGTATTGCTGGCGGCCGACTCAGATGCCTCATCAGGTCACCTACGATGTTGTAGCGACGCCGATACGACCAACAAATGCTTGAGCCGTGAAAAAGATGCTTCTATACTATCATGGGTAACTAGAAGCTGTTGATCGCCATATTCACAACGTGAGATACGATATGGCCGTTAACTTAAGTGCTGGCGGCTGGCGGCTACGCCTGCTATAAACGACAAAGTCACTAAAGCAATCAGACTGCCGAAGACGAAGAATTAGCACAAATTTAATTTTGCTAAAGGACTGGGATGAGGCCAATTTGGGATTGCCGCTAGCATACATTCAAGCACCATATCGTATCCAAAGCTGAAAGGATAGCAATGAACAGCTTCTAGTGTCCTGCTTGATGGTTTTGTTAATTCATTATCTGATTCTGATTAACTTGTGTTGTGTGTTTCAATGAATTTACAATATGAATATTCTTTTTACAATTTTATTCATTTTTTTAGTCAACTGTTCAATTCAAGACTAATTGCTCTTTCTTTCATGACACAGCCTGGAGATTTATCTATAACTGCTTTTTTTTCTTGCGTAGTTGATTGTTTTGATTCTATAATGGGCAAGATCCCTACTTGTGCTAATGGATATCCTGACGACCGCGAATAACTATCGAGCAATCGTATACGTACAGAGTTGATGACGGGTGAGAAGATGTCAAGACCTGTTGCCATGGATATTACCTCAGCATATCTAATTCTTTCATTTAGTGGTAGCGAATCTTTTGGTAGATTCTCCAAAGAATTCAAGATCGCTGCCACTGCAATAACAGATCGACGAAGGGACATCAATGTGTAATCGCCTATAGATAGCTCTGTTTGAAAGTGCGAGTGCTCATACAATAATGCTTTGTCTTGGCATGATGTTGACAGCAGCTCAAGAAGATAGTTTACAAATTGAAGTGGCGTTGGACCTGTCGATAATGAGATATAAATTCAATCGTGAGCTAATTGATCACATTAGGCAGAGGGTGCATATACAATAGTGTAGCGGAGTTGCAAGCTTACCATTCACCTTCCATTGCAGTGCAACCAAAATTTCATACTCGAGAGCAATGATTTCCTCTTCGGAATGGACCCCTCTCGAGAGCTTACTCACGAGTGATGCATCCATCGCGAAAGGTTCAAAGATCTTTGTTGCTATATACAAAGTAGTCAACACTACGAGTTGATATTCCTTTCGATCCAGTCTTGCTTTTTTGGCTGTGGGAGAGGATGTGCACATGAATCTATCAAGATAACTCATACTCACAGAAGCGGTCTCTCGCTGCAACCTTGTGCAGTCAACAACTTGAAACACCCATTCGGTCATCTTTGTTCGGCATGTTTCATCGATCTTAGTATCATCGAACTCTAGATAGTCATGACATTCATACTCCTCTTCTTGCCGCAACATGGCTGCAAGAACACTGTACAAGTCTTCTTGTATCATCGATCCTACAGTGTCATTGTCTTGTGGATGAGCATTCATCATTGCTTGTTTCATTTCATAGAAGAGTAAATCAAAAGTTGTTTGGCTGCAGCTCTCTTTTTTCATGTCCTGCATGCACACCATGAGTCATTCACGGTCCCAAGATGACGCAAGAGGAGTTCGTTTCCCTTGGCACGACGCACGACGTCATCGCTGCGGATGACATCGTATTCCCGATATCGCTAGCACTGCTCAGCACTTATGCACGAAGGCCCAAGAAGTATCGTGTGCAAAGCACAACAGATCAGCACAACACATCATGTCGATTGTCAAAAGTGATCGAGGAGTTCTCATCGTATCACATACAGTTTTAGATATTTTGATTTAGGATCTCTGTCACATCTTCATCTTGGATCTTGGTTGGTGTCTTCTCAAAATCGCACGCAACTTTGGTGGATCTGCAATGATTCTTTCTGCAACAAACGCAACGGTCCTACTTCTTCATCTCGATACACTAATAGAAGCAACAACATCATAATAAACAACATCATAATCATGTCCCTCCTAACCGTCGATAGCGTTGCCGACTATGTGTCTGAAGCACGCCGACCAAATCAACGTCTTTCCTTCAGACGCCGTACTCACAGCAGAAGCCATTCAAGGCGGCAATGTCAACTTTGCATTTTGTGTCCGCTCATCTTGCGGCAAGTCAGTGTTTGTGAAACAAGCGCCAGAATATGTAGGAAGCATTTTGAATACAGATATCTTGTGATGTTACTATTTCCAATTCATTATCATCTAACAGCGAGGCTATTCGTTATAGCCGTTTTTGGACCCAATGGATTACCATTGACCTCCACCCGCATCCAGAAAGAAGTTTCGATATTGGTGAGTCGCTCATTGTATTGCTCTTATTATCGTTATTGCATGCTCAAAATTCAAAATATAATACTCACAACTCTTTGCTCCAGGGCGAGTGGAAAACAATCTTGGGTGATGAGGCGGATAAATATCTTGCAAAATTATATTACTTTGACGATGAAAATAAAGTGTTCGTTATGGAGTTCCTTGAAGGTTTCTTGCTTCTAGATGAACATCTTGTGTGCACAAAACTTACCCCCAACGCTGACAACCAGATTGCTACTCAAATGGGCACCTTCATGGCGAAGACTCATCTGGCTACTCACTCCTCCAAAGTCTCTGCTGACCGTGCTACCTACTTGACTGCTGAGTACGAAAACCGTGCACTTCGGGACATACAGTTGGAATTTGTCTTCACAAAGGCTTACGAAGAAACTTCTGAGCATACCTCCACTGGATTTAATGTGGATGATCAATTCCGAAGTGAAATTAATGCCTTGAAGGCGCGGTACAATGGAGAGACGGGAGCAAACAATTTCTCCCTCTGTCACGGAGACTTGCACCCAGGAAGTGTTATGGTGAAAATCGATGAAGATGATGCTCAAATTCGCGTTATTGACCCAGAATTCACTGTGTATGGTCCTCCTGGTCTTGATGTAGGAAGTTTACTCAGCGGATTCATTCTTGCAGCTGTACACCACTCCTACTCTGACTCTGATGCGGAAACAAAGAAGAAAGCCGTTGGGTCGATCAATGGGGGTATCAAGTCATCATGGGACGCTTACAAGTCAGTGCTATCAGAAGGTGGCCTCAGTACCGAACTGATCCGCGAGATTGAAATCGAGTCGGTTGGATTTGCAGTTGCAGAGGTGTGTCGTACTGCTCTTGGCTTTGCCGGAATTCGCCTGTGGCTGCAATTCGATGACCCTAAAGTGAAGGAGGCTGCAGTACAAAAGGCGTTGTCGATTGTACAAAAGTGCATGACGGCAAGGCACGAAGAAGGAATGCAAGTTTTGTTCGATTGCCTTGATTCTCTTTAAGTTGGAGATCGAACAATAGGTATGGTAGATTTATCACTAGATTAAAACAGACACATAACAAACTATGATTTAAGTTTCAAGCTCTTCAGCTCTCATGCTCCACTTATTTGCAGTCTGCATCTTTCCTGCATTCATCGCCAACTCAGCAGCTTGTTGGAACAGCTCTGCAGCAGCTGAACGGTCTCCAGTCCTCTCCTTTAATTCAGCAATCTTGGAGATCAACTCATAGTCTAACAAGACTATCTCATCAGTATTTGCTACGCCGAATGCTTCTTCGTCGGAGAGGCGAGACGTCTCATGAGATAAAACTTCAGTAGATACCTCAATTGGGCGAACATTTTCGGCAGTCAAAGTCTCTGAAGATCCATCATCATCATACTGAACGACTACAGAATTGCCATTCTCTAAAACATCAATCACTTTTCCTGCATAATAAGTGCCTTCCATAAAGTAATTTCCTTCCACAGCATCTCCAATATGAAAGCCATCAGCTTTGCCTCTTGAACTCATTTTCTTCACATGTTCCTTTGCAGCAGCTTGCTCAAGTTCTGCCAAATTGAGGAAATTGAGAGTTTCCTCAAGCACATGAAGCTTCTCCACATCCCCTGTAGTCTCCTCATCCTCAAGTATTTGGTACAAGAGGCACCCAGCAGCAGCCTTGGGTGATGCAGGAGCACGCTCAGAAGCCATAGCCCTTCTACACAGGTCTTTGGCAGAATCAAAATCAATGGGAACGTTTGTGTGTAAGAGTGGAGACGCGGAGCTCTGGAGCCCGACACGTGCTCTTGCCAAGGCAAGACATGCCTGCGAATTCGCAAGAGAAGCTGCATGACTTAGGTGGAACACAACTGAGAAGATATCATGGCTGGGCGACTCATCATCGTCAATTCTATCTGGACACACAATCTCTGGAAATCTATCTTGTCCATGTAAATACGCAAGATGATAATGTACTTTGCCCAAATTAGACTTTGTCTCATCAGTAATTTCTATCGGAGGGCTAACAACCTTCATCAACGCCGCGGATTTACGTTTGCTCAATTTATCTCTCAGATTTGAATCATCATCTTCGCTATTTCGTCTATGTCTCGGCTTCAGACCGCCACATTCATACCTGTGAAAGGCAGTGTTGTCAAAAACTGCATCTGTCAATGCTATTTGTAGACACGTTGTTACCTCGTTAACGTCAGATTTGGTTCTCTTGACAATGGACCCAGCCATCTTCTTTTTAGACGCTACGATTGACCTGCGAATGGTCTTTGACACGTCCGAGAAATTGTTTCTCTTTTCTGTATCATTGCTGTCTGTGCAATTCAAGTCAATCGGCCGAACAAGTATCGACTTTCTCATCTGGCGATTGTCGTCCAGCATTCTGAACTTAGAGATGAGCGCCTCAAGAAGAGGAGAACCTTCACTTAATGTAGACTCATCATCTTCATACTTGGCCTGATGCTTACGCTCATTACGCGAGAGAGGAAAGATTGGAAGACCCATCTTATCGGATAGATCACAATGCCGAAAGTTCTTGAAGAACAGCGCCATTCCTCTCGGCCCTAAATCACCATCTCCAAAGCGATAATCGACTGATAACACTTGAGGGTCAGTATATAAATCTCCCACTCCCTGTATATCTGCCACAAGCCTGTTGCCTTGCGATGCATAGAAACTGTGTGCCGAAAACACTTGCGGCGTCTGTCGGCGTACCTCTTGATCGACAAATCCAGAGTTTGTGTTATGCTTTAGGAAGCCACACCCATAGGTATCTTTCCCAGCAATAAATCGCTCCACTGCAAACATTGGTGATCCTGGCCTGTCAACAAATTCAAGTGCATACGCCCTAATGAAATCAATTTTCTTTGGAGCATTCACATTGTATTTGTCTGCCCAATGTGCCGCTTCATACTGGAGAATAATGTCTGTCAAAACGCTGTCTCTCTCATTAGTATCAGGTTCGCCTTGTTCATTGAGATAGCACTTCGCAACATAGTTCAATGCCCTACTCCATCCATAGGAATGGAAGCGATGATTAGTTGCAGACTGTGGTGGCGTTGCAAGTTTCTTTAGCCGGAAACAGTGGCGCATCGCTCCGTTTGTGAAAGGCTCCTTTTCAATCTTGACAATCGTTTCATTCTTAAGAAATTGTCTGGTCTCTGGATTGTAGGTGTGTCGAACTACACGTTCAGCCGGGATGTCCTCGATCTTGTATTTCGCCCAAACATCCTCCTGATGGATAGCGGTCGCTGCTGCTCGGCGGATCTTCTGCCGGAGACTCTTTCGAACTGTCTCTCTGTCGTAAGATAATAATACTGTCATGATGCCTGCCTCTTTGCTTGAGTGTAGGTATGTAGTGATTGTTGGTGCTTATTGGCAGGCTTGGTGCTTGCTCGCTTCAGCGCTGTGTGGATCGCACAGTGGTCGGTCGATCTGGGAGTTTTGGCCAGTCGATCTGGGAGTTTTGGCATGTACTATTCCTACGTAAGCTCTACGCGTGAACGGATGAAACTACCGCTGGCGCGGCTTTTTTGATGAACAGTAAATCTTTCTCATTTAGAGAAGGTTTAGGCCTACTCAAATAATAAAGACAATATCACACACTACCCTATGCTATTAATTACGGATAGGGTCCATGATGGGTTGGTTGCGCCCGCATGGCCGCGGGCGCAATCCCCCCCCAACCCCCCAAGGGGGGAGCTAATATTTAATCGCTTCGCGGTGGGGTGTGTCCATGATGGGTTGATTGTAGAACTTTAGTGCTTGGTCAGGGCGTTGCCTTCTATGATGTGTAGGGGTTGTGTCTATTTTATGTGTGATTTGTGTAATCCTAAGACGGCCATAATTGTCCGTTCACAAAACTCCCAGATCGACTGGCCAAAACTCCCAGATCGACCGACCGGTGTGCGTGTGGATCTTTTGATGAGGTAGGTAAAGTCTTAAAATCTACGTACGATATACCCTTAAGTAATCTACAGTACTTTCACTTCATACCTACCAACTCTCCTCTTCATTCATTCAAAAGTGCTCTTGCTACTTATCTACTTGCCTTCAAAAAACTGAGAAGAAGTAACTGAGAAGAAGTAACGACCTGATCAGTGCATGCATAAAAAGAAATTACTTCTCAATTAGTAGAGATGCTGGTGCAATAATTTTGAATATATGAAACACATGATATGTACAGAGGTAGGTACATTCCTTTCAATCCGTAAATGAACGTATTTCGTCTCATCCCTCCAGAGGACACACTTGACTTGTCATCTCAGAAAATTACTCAAACAGTGCGAATTGCTAAATACAACGATGATACTCGCAACACGTTGACTGCTGAGTAGAATGGAACAAAGAATAACAAGTTGATCGGAAAAGACACGGAACTGGCACTATCTCATATCTCTATTACATGGTTAATTTACTGCACCAAAATAAAGTGGAATGCTGAGACGAGGATACCAATCCTAGTTACTCATGTGTTTGTAGTACTCAAAGCAGTCCTATTTGACTGTCTTGAGTGTGTCGGGCAACTCTTATTGTAAGTTGAGCTGCTCTGAAATTAGCTGTTGATGCCTCACTACAGATAGAAACTGAAAAAAGACAACCGCACCGTGTCCTGACTTACTTTTGGCCATACTATTCTACGATGGCTTCTTTCTTATCAAGCAGGTACAAACTTAGATTCCTTGTGGAAGGAAATATCCGGCCTTGGCAGCATATTCGGGAGCGGCGAAAGCAGGGCTGAGCTGGGAAACGATGTCAGTTCCAGAGTTGGCAGCCTGGCAGATAAGACCGAAGGCACCAAGCATAGCAAGACGGCAGTGCTTGATCTCTTGGAGTTGCTTGTCAGCATATTCCTCAGGAGAGTAGTTGAGGCCAAATGGGTTGTAAGCTCCGGGGTAGCCGATGCCAATGTCTCCGACAACACGGTTGGATCCCTGCTCCTTGATGCGGATGATACGTTGGTATTCAATCCATGCCATACCTCCAACAATTTGGTAGATAGCGGCTTGGGGCACACTGCTGAGGGCATCGAAGGGGTTAAGGTTCGAGTAAGCATCGGCACCTCCGAAGTCCACAGATCCGGGCAAAGTTCCGAAGAGTCCAGGCCAGATGAATCCAACAACAGCAAGCTGGGCGATACGGCCGTGGGCAAGCTCGGCCTCACGAAGCCACTCGAGATCAGTCATGAAGTTTCCCTCTACGTAAAGAGGGTTGTTGAAGGAGGCAGCAGGGGTGGTGGAGAAACCAATGGGGTCGAAACCAACATCTCCGGGAAGAGATCCGTCAAGAGTGTCGGGGGAGGATCCGAAAGGAAGAGCCTTTGTTCCCTCAATCCATTGAGCATTAAGAGCGGTGGAGGCCTTTCCAGTCTGGGCAGGAGCGAAGGCGGCGGCAGAGCCAAGAGTGGCGGCGACAATAGCGAGCTTCATGTTGGGAATAGGATAGTGTTGTGTTAGTGATACTATGGCAGTGGCGGTGTCGGTGGAGGGCTGCAGCTACTTCTTTGCTGGGCGAGGTGACGCAAGTGCGTTGTTGAAGAAATCTTTGGATTGGCGGCCCTCTTGGTGGGTCGCTCCCGCCTTTTCCCCCCTCCTCTTCCCGAAGTGTCCTATTTGTCAATGTCCTAAAATGGTCAAGAAAGAGCGAGAGCAAGAAAAAGAAACTAAGACCCTCTCTCTGTGGAGAAAGATCAAGAGAAAGAGGAAACAACATGGTAAACCAAAATTCTGTGAGATTGCGCACCTCGTTTCCCCATCGATCAACCTTCCTACGAGGACATCACTGCGCTACACAGACTCTAATGCGCTGTGAAGAGCTGCAGTCATTCAGCATCTCCATTACTACATAGTAGAGTTGCAATGGGTTTCAAAAGTGACTCAGTGCCTGCTGGTAGCAGCAGCCCTTTATGTGCCTCAAAATTTCCATCTACTATTGCTCTCTCTGACGGCAAGAAAATGCTCAACTTCGATTCACCTAAAGGCAGCGTCACTGCCACAACTGGCATGATGACGAGTCCTTTATCATCAGTGCATCATTCTCCCGTAGATTCCACGAGAAGGTCGCGACATCCCAATGTCAGTAGACAACACATCGATGAACATTTAACTGAGTCGCATAAAGAAGAACAGCAAAAACCAAGAAGCACCAACAAGCAAAGAAGTAAGACTAGCAGACGAAGGCAACAATCCAGTTCAACTCGTCATGAAAGTTTAACTTGGAGGATGAACCCTGATGCCAGTCTCAGCGACTTTACTCTTTCGATCATAGGCATCGAGGACAAAGATGCTATTCACAAACATCTAGCTGACAAAGAAAAGAGGCGCAAAAAGAAGAGAAGTAAACGTAGAGATCAGTGGATGGTGGAGGGGTTGTATTTAGACATGTCGCGATCTGAAGATAATGATGGTGAATGTAGTGTCGATGTCTCTATGAAGACGAACGAGACACCACCTGAAGGAAACTACCTATTGAAAGAACAGTACCACCTTCACAAGGTGAACTTAGCTGTTGGTTTACGCAGCTGTGAGTATTTTGCACGCCTCTTCCAGAAAATGCGTTCTTCTGCGGGTGGCAATCTTGTTAGGGAACATACGCTTGAGCTTCCAAAGTCAAGTTTACAAGCAATTCCTGCAATGTTAGACTATCTATATGATCCTGATCCGACTGTGCAAGTCAATGCTACAACAACAACTGCAATTCCGCTTCGATATCTGGGAAAATGCTTGGGAAATCCTTTGCTGTTTGACTCTGCAACACGATTTCTTCAGATGGATTTGAGAAAAGAAACAGCCGTGACATACTTGCAACAAGCAGAGATATTCAAACAAAAGAAACTAGCAGAAGTTTGTGCCAGAGTATGTGCCGAGAGCTTCACTCAAATCAAAATGACTTCTTTATCAACGTTAGAGCCACATCTGATGAAGAAAGTATTGCATTCCAAATATTTCAGACCTGACATTGACAGTCGAGCTATTTGTGCGAAGATAGCATCGTATTGTCGTTGCCAAGACAAATCAATTTCAACCAAAATGTTCCTTTCGCTTACAAGTGAGAACGTGATGCAAAATATTTGCGAAGAAGAAGCCCTATTTTTCATTCAATTCATGGTTGTTCTGGGAATAGATGTAAGCTGTGACAATCAAAAGGCGGGCCGTCTGTTTGAAAGATGCGTTCTTGCAGCCCCACATATGATGCAAGAGGTAGTGAACAGCTCTCGCAAAGGTCGCGCTGGGCGAATAGCAAAGAATGCAAGCGGAAGCTATGCAAAGTTACCTCCTCAAATTAAGGTACAACTGTTGGAGTTTGCTCTGACACAGCAACAACATTTATAATCGATATTAGTAAGAGTCTGTTCATGAATCTTTTATTGTAGCTCCAACTTGCTGGTGCAAAACCGATTGACTTGTTCTTCACTATGTGAGACGATAACGATAGTAGTGTTCATCTCCATCAGTGTCTTTTCTATGCTGAGAGTTGTCTCTTTGTCGCAGTTAGACGTTGATTCATCTAGGAGTAATAAGTCGGGCTCTAAAGAAAGTGCAATTGCCAAGTTAGCTCGTTGTGCTTCTCCTCCAGAAAGAGATCCCCACGATTGATCCCACGCCTCTTTCGATAGGTTCCATCGTTTTGCAATTTCAATTGGATCTTTGTGGTTATTGCTCCTTCGGTTTTGATATGTTGCATAGCTCAGAATACTGTTGTAAAAGTCTCTGGGTGATCCAGGAAGAGTAGGTCTATCCTGAGATATCCACATGACGCGTGATCTCCAGCTCGAGCTTGGGATGCTCGACGAAGATTTGCCATCCAAGTAAATTGATCCATCCTTACAAACGTCTAGCTTGGAAAGGGCACGTAGCAAGCGAGACTTGCCAATACCAGACCGTCCGACAACACCAACACGAGAACATTTGCCAATGATGAGTGACTTTATTGTCAAACTTGTTGATTGCAAAGTAAGATTTTTCACTTCAAGCAATGTGTCTGTTTCTCCATCAGCAGGTGTAAGATTGCTCACAACTCGCAATGATGTTTCTTGCAGAGTTTTGTCAGGTGCCACAGTTTCATTGCCGCTTTTCCTTTCCTGCTTGATGTCATAGACGCCAGTTGACACAAGTAATGACATCAGAATAGCAGTAAGACAGGACGACGCCCCAATTGCGAAGTAAATCATTATCTGGTATAAAGCAGCAGCATTAGGATTTTGGCCACCAAGTATCTGTCCAGTCATCATTCCAGGTAAAAAGATGATACCAGTAGCGGCCATAGCATTAACAGTTGGCATCAGTGCAGCCTCAACGGCGTCTCTTATCACTGGCAGAGATGCCTCCCAAAATGATGCACCACGTGACAACCGAAGCTCTACCCTATCAAAATCTTCCAAGAAGTTCTGAAGAAGGACCTTCTTCGCCAGAGATGCTGCTGTCAAAGCGTTTCCAAATAACATACCTGCAATTGGAATGATTGTCTGTGCGTTCATTTGTACTGAGGAGCTATCTCGGCCTAGAACGAATGACACAAGATGGAGAAGTGTCAAGCCCACACCTCCCAGTATTGATATGAAGCTATCTAAAAATTGTTTCCTGTAAGTATATTGCGAACGTGATACTGCTTCTTTAGATGCAACCGCTGCAATGAATGTCACCCATGCTGCAAGTTTCCACGGTGAAGATGATGTGTAGGCAAACAAGGGAGCTAGGAAGGCACCTATCACCAGAAGCTGAGCTGACATGCGCGAAGCAGCGGCGATGATACGTCTTGCTTGAGAATTCAGCCCCAACAATTTGAGAATGGTTGCTACAAGTACAACTGTCGAGAAGGATGATGCAAGTTGGGTTGGACCCAAAGATGGAGTCACAATCGCAGATGTAGACTGAGCGATAGCAGCGGCATGCTTTCCATTGAAAAGTTGTAGAGAAGCATGATTATGATGCTGCTGTCTTTGATAGAAGAGGTTTGCGTTGGAGATTGTTCCAACTCGAGCCTTTGGAACTGTGAACGCTGCCACAAAGCCTGGAATAATGGTCATCAAACGTAGCAGCAGCTTCCCCATTTTAATTCAGATCATCATAAGTACTACCATTAAACACAATGGTGCCACTACTTCTTACTTCCGCACTTTGTACAATACTGTGCTACCATATCACGGCACAACATCATCATCATGATGGGTGCACGCAGCGGCATCACCAGAAGATTCTTTCCTGCCTCCTCTATTATTTTTTAGCGCGAGCGTGGGAGCAAAGGCGAAGAGAGAAAAGAGAGATGAAATATCTCGCACTGGATGATGGAATCTACCTACTGATGGAATGATTGAATAAGCTGCTGCATTCATGCACCCAAGTAACTATAGCTTTGATATCCTGAGGTTTCAATTGTGGCAGCACCATACCTATGATCATTGCTTTTGCGTTCTATGTTGGCGCGTAAAAGGTTTTAACAGTGCTGCATCATTATCTCATCGACAACCTTTGAAGTAAATCAGAAAATATTTTGCGTAGAGATGCAAGATTAGAGATCAGTTATGATAAGGCTACCACATTTTCCCTTTCCAGGTTATTGAATCTTGAAACTGACTTTAGGGATTGATTTTTGTAACGGATTTACTCTCTCATGAGATGACTTTTCTTCAATCCAATGAACAAACTTCTAACCTGCTCTTCTTTCCTTTTTTCTTGACAATCCTCTCCTGTAAATTGTATAAAACTGGAATAACATTATGTCCCTCCTATCAAGCACCCCCTCTTCTACTGCATTATGAATCATATCTCTATATATACTATCATGCACTGGCTACCTCCGGTGAATTTTCTTTCCGTGTGGCATCCTGAAGTAATTCCGTATCCACATCACTAGGATTAATTTGCACATAGCGGACAACACTCCCCCTAATAAAGCAATTTTTCAGAGCCGTCAATTGAGGGTATCTATTTTCATTTACCACGGATACATTTGTTAATTTGATGTTGAGGTATTGATCGACACTGTGGAGTGTTCCAGTGAGGACGACGTCATTTTTGAGTTCGACGGCAATTTCCTTGCCTACGAGAGTTTTGAAGAAGGAGAAGAATAACTGCATGAGAAGAGAGGATGATTTGAGGAGGAGCAGAGTTATGTTAGTGAAGGATATGTTTCAAAAGATAGATAGATTTTTGCATTGATGTCAATAATGATTAATGATTCATCAGATGTGCGTAGAAAGCGGGTCTAGTAGAAGAGCCAATTACTCACCATTTTCCCTAGACAGTCAGCTTAATCAAATAGCGCAGTAACGAAGATAGATATTAGTCTCCGCCCGTTTCTTTTAGATAGTTATGTTTAATATGTTGTCTATCTATCGAACATGAGAGCGATTTTACGGGGCGGCGTGAGGCGAAAAAAAAAGTCTTTTTTTTCTTGCATCATCTTCTGGCTTCTGGCGGTTTGTGTTTTGGCTATTATATTGGCTGGTAGCTCCAATCCATTGATCAGTACGGTGGCATCCAGCGACGGTAGAGAAGCAGTCAATTAACAGCAAGAATCCACCCAAATGAAGCACATCATCGAGCGCAGGGATTTCCTATCCCTTCTGCTGACTACAAGCAATGATTTCACCGTCGACGGAAGTAATAACATGGCCCACCTCCCTGCTTGCGAGCTCAATTCTCTCCTCGTAGCAATATCAGCAGAGTGCAGTGGTAAAAGAAGTGCTTCATCGTTAGGTTCCTTCAAAGATCTGCTCAAGGAAGAGGTAGTTTATGAACAGCCGCGAAAAAGAGCGAGACGAACCATCAACAACAATCTCCATTCTATGTTACGTTTTGTGGAGCGCATTATTGAGAGTCGGTATGCAAAAGACAGAAACAATGTCGACAACAAGCATACTCAATTTTTGCGGAATGAATTGCAAACTTATTTTGGTTCAAGTGACGTTTCATACCGGGCTAAAGAGGATATTCTGTGCTTGGTATTTGAGTTGGCGTATGATGCTATCCGTTCTGTTGCTTGCGTAGACAATAGGGATGACGACATCAGTCCATCTCAATTGAAGTCTATCATCGATACCATTTGCCATAGAGACATCGTAGACACATCTCTACGAATAATTGATCGCGTCGTCGATATTAACAAGCAGGAGAGAAGGACACGCGATCGACTGCGACAATCAACAATGAACCGCAAATCACTTTCAAATACAAGTGCAATCACCAACAAACGACAAAAATACGCGCATTTACTACAAAGGAACGTGAAGGAGAAAAGTCAGCAGAGCTTGCCTCCTTTATCAGAGACGAAATCTGTAGTCGAAAAGAGACATGCCAACAAGTGGGGATGGCTTGTGGAGTTCAGGTCAAAATATTCATCGATAACTGACAAGAATGTTGAAAACTGATACTATACAGCTCAATGTAACTTGCAAGAGTAACGACTGTGGGTCTTCTCAACAGGGCAATCATTCGAAATCTGAATCACAATCATCACAGGAGTTTCTCATCTTACGCCGAAAGTATGAATCAATGGATGACATTTCTTTGTCTTCGTCTGAAAGTGATCAAGAATTGGAGGACATTGTTGAAGAAGTTGCTGATTCAGAACCATTGTCATCACCTCAAAAGACAGATAGCAGCAGAATGCATGCAATAGAAGGAGCTACAAGTGGATACTGGAAACTGCACCTGAAAATAATGTAGTTGACAAAGAAGCATCGTCATCACCAATCGATGAACTCGACAAGGAGTCGCGTGAGCTGAGAACCACACTGCTAGGGTTACCATCAGGAGAACTTTCGTCGGTAGAAATAATCAACCAAGCCACAGATACTCTGGTGACACTTCTCAATCGTTATAGTGATATCAATGGAACTGCTGGAATCAATCACTGTGGAGACTGTAATTGCAAATTCATGTGAGTTGGGCGATCAAAACAACAAGTTTCCACTGAATGAAGAGATTGTGACATCATTGGTAAAATCATATCTAACAAGTGCGACTGGCGCATTGAGAGCAAAAGCTCTAATGGAGGCGTTCGTACTTCCTTTGGTTCTAGAGATGAACCCTGTTGGCACAACAACTGCTCATGCGAAACAACAAAAACCAGCGTCAAGATCATTAACGTCTCTCATTGTAAGTCTGGCGCGTGATCGTCCAATGGAATGCGTAGATGCTATTCTCGTGCTTCAATGGTTCCACCATTGACGAACGCAACTGAAGATTGGGAACCAAGTCGTTTTCAGTGCGAGCTAATATCTCGTGTCCTTCGGGCTGGCAGAGATTCTCTATCTTCACAAGCAATTGCCCACTTTTTGGAAAAGCTATTGCCAACAGACGCAGATTGTAGGGGAGTGAAATGGACTGATAATACAATGCCGCTGTTGACGACATGCTTGAATCGACGACCTCCACTGTCTGGAGTAGTGATAGCAAGGATGGCTGATGAGATTATAGACGTATTATCGCCGATCAAATGCAATTCAATGGAGAAGAGCATGAAGTTTGCGACACTATTCAACGCTCTAGTGACAAAGTATGGACCACAGCTGAAATCAGCAAGCAAAGTAGATCCTTTGATAGAAGCTGTGCCTCGGCTCAAAACGTTCATGAGCAAAACTATCACTACATCACTCAAAAAGTTGAAATAAGGTGGATTACTCTAGTAGATTGTTTTGTGAAGTATTCATTTGCTCCAACAAATCATAAAGGGCGAAAACTCTTGATGCAAGCTTGCACCTCTTTCTCCCTTGCTTCATCAAACTCGGCTTCTTTACTCTGCACCGTCAGTACAAACAAGAAGCCATCTTTGATGTAAATTCTAGTTGCGAAACGCTTCTTACCCCTTTTCCCATCAGATATATACTCTATATCATAGCAACCTGCACTATCTTCCACAGGATCCTTGGCAAGAGTAACTTGAAATACACCATCTCTATTCACCTCTGCAGATACAACTTTCGCAGCTATTTCCTCAGGAGTGCCAAAGTCTTTGATTGATGCGATGCGCACAGGATCAACGGTGACTCCAAGCGTATATCCTCGAATATCAGGAATCGAGAAATTAATTTCATCCAAGTGAGTCTTTAGTGGTTTGTTTCCTGGTGCAAAAGATGGAGGTGGTGTGATCGTGTAGCTAAATTTGAATTTATCGTTTGGTGATGGTGTACGGACATATGCCTCTTCAGATTCTGCAAGTGCTGGAGTAGCTCCGGTCAAAATTGGGAACATGACGAGTGATGAAAATTGTCCAATGATCTTTCGCCGCGAGAGACTTTCTGTTGCTTCTGGTAATTGTAAGTTTTGCTCCGTGCTTCGAAGTGGTGATGGTGTAAGCGAAAGCGGCTGCACATGAAATGCTTCTGCTCTCATCGCCATTACGACGATACTGCAAGCCACCAGCACAACACGCAGCGGAGAATAATAGGTTTGATTCAACATCAGTATTCTGGGTTGTATGAACCTGCACGCTGCACTGGCCAAAGGCAAAGCAAAGCAAGTACAAAAAGAGGAAGTGATTGATGGGAGGGAGATCGTTCCCGCCACATTCTCCAAGAAAGATTCCATTTTTGCATGGAGATAGATGATGACGCAAGCGATGACATCAAACATTTCATGCTTGCCTACAAACTGTTTTTGCTAACCATTATGATGAACCGTACCGTAGCTCTCCTCCTCGCTACCATCTCGTGCAGCCATGCATTCTCTACACAGCCGTCAGTGTCTGCGCCAAGTTCTGCGACGGAACTTTTCGCAGAGGCTGAAGACAGGAGAAGCTTCCTCACAACCGTAGCAGCCGTTATCCCTGCTGTTGCCTATTCCGCCCCTGCCTTTGCGTCTGGTGGTGCTACTGCGGGAAAGTACACTACTATTCCAATTGCGAAGCGTCGTTATTATGGCCGAGTACAGGAGGCTGTTCATGAATTCTTGTTGATGGGACCTGCCGTCATCAAAGGAGATTTGACTGATCCTGTTGTCCAAGACTTCTTTGATGTCACCAAGACAGTTGTAGTGCAAGGGAAGAAGAAGGACATTAACGGCGTCTGTAATAAGAAGGATGGCGACTGTAGAGCTGCCGATATTTTCGACTCACGTTACAATGATATGAAAACTACAATGTATCTTCTTGGAAACGCTTTCAGGATTAATCAGCAAAAGGCACCTGACAACCTACCAACTGTGAAGGCAGCGAAGAAATTCTTCAAGACAATGAATCTCTTTGAAAGAAAGGTTCTTAAGAACCCATCATCAAATGATAAAGCTGCAACAGCACTTTACGCCGAGGCTCTTGACCAGCTCGATATTTACCTTGATTTAGTTGAACTTCCTCCAACTGAAAGTGGAAATTACGACAAAGAATTCTCGACCTTGGTTGGTGAGAGCAGCAGAATTACTTAAATACTATCCTAATTATAGAGCTAACTTTCATTACATGTGATTTTCAGGTTCACTTTGTAGATATTTGCAATCGTCAATTTGATGAAATCATCAAATTGACTTCCAGCATCCGCCAGAAGTCTTAAGCAATTGAACTTCATTTATACAGTAGCAGCAGTATCGGCATCAGTAACTAGCCAACAATAATAGCAGACTCAATCAACTCACAAGTCAGCCAGGGTAGGGTGCTGTCGTTCGCTGTTTGCTGTTGGCGTAGCTGAGATGGCCGGACATCAGAGGACACATTTTCCCTTGACGACAAAGGGTCCTGTCAGTGCAGGGACTCATTTGTACGAACACCCACAGCCCACGCTACCGCTTCACAAGATAGATCAAAAAAATGGTGCGCTTATTATGCCGCTTTTGATTTGAATCAGCCGCCTAAAAATATGTACTATCTCCCGCCCGCATATATATATATGTTGTATCGATGAGCCCACATCAGTCGTCACAAATAGCTAATCTGGCCTTAAAGATGAGAATACTGCTGCTTCTCCTCGCACCGCTTGCATCTGCGCAAGATCTTAGCTGCGTGGGTTGCATCGGCGGCACAAAAAAGTGCATAGGCGACACGACAATCCAAATGCTCGAGGACGATGATTGCGTGCCATGTCTAAAAAAAAGTGGCAAGTGGACATGGCCATGTAATGTAGAAGATCTTTGCTGGTGTTGGGATTCATCCAAACCGAAATACAAGCCTGCTTTAACGTCTGGTTTGGAGCCAGCACTTACCAAACCGTGCGATATTTTCACAGAAGAAATGTTTGACAAAATAGCACCAAATGCGGTTCATCCTTATACGTATGAAGGTTTGTGCGATACAATAGAAATGTTGAATGAGCGGTATGATGAAAAGATATTCATGATGGGCACACTGCAACAACAGAAGCAGGAATGGGCTGCATTCCTTGGACATACGACTCATGAGTCAGCACAATATACAGCATCACGTAAGTATACTCATTGTATTGCGTATTGCTTGTTTATAGTTTCGCTCAAGTAATAGATACTCACCATACTCTTTCACTCTAGGTGAGGCACTGGTTTGTGCACGCACCGTAGAAAAGAATGCCGGCACTTTTTGCAAGCCATGTGACAACAATAATTTTGATTGGGAAAATAGATACTGTGAAGTGAGTTTGGTTGCCAATGGCCAGTTTTATGAAGACTACTGTGATAAAATTGTTACCCCTCCTTATGGCTGCGTGTGTGGCCCGACTACGGAAGTAGATAGCGAAAATCTCTCAGGATTGATTAATCCAAACGCTGTTTTCTTTGGCAGAGGCGCTATTCAACTCAGCTGGAATTCCAATTACATAAAAGCCTCTTATGTACTCGCGGAATCAGCAGACACTTTATGTACCCAACCAGATCTTGTGGCAACTGAACCAAAGTACGCATGGGGTACAGCGCTGTGGTTTTGGATGTTCAGTACCCCCTCACCCGGTGAGCAAACGAATTGTCACATCAAGGCACTCGAAGGAAGCTTCGGCAGCACACTGCGGATAATCAACGGAGGGTTGGAATGCCCTCCTGATGCTTATGGATATCACGCAGAGGCAGTTGTCACACGTTTAAGATATTACTGTATCGCAGCAACAGTCATGGAAGTGCGGCTGATGGACTTTAATGGATGCGAAGGATTAGGTGATGCGTTTGACAGATGTGTCAAGACTGGATTTTGCCCAGAGTGCAACGATCATCACGGAAATCCAACGATGGAACCAAGCCTAGCTCCTGCTCCAAGAATGCCAACGCCCAAACCTACAGAATGGGGCAGTTGGAGAGGTGAAGATTGGTTGACGACAATGACGAGAGGAAACTCTGCGGTTAAATCAGTGTCTAGTCTGTTCGGAAGTTTGACCCTAGCAATGGCAGTGGCCTTGGTTGTAGATTAGAGATCTAATACTATTCATTATCTACATTCATTATTCTCACTGAGAAGCACAAATCATTTTTCAGACTTTTCATCAGCCCAGCCATTTTTCAGCCGTTGACTTAGCATCGTAATCTGCTCCTTTCGAACAGCGAGCTTCTTGTCCAACCACTTTTCTTCCTTCGCAACCACATCCATGGATTTCTTCTTTTCTGTCAGCTCCCTCTCAAGACGGAGGATGGCGTCCTCAAGTTCTGACCGCTTTTGTGCGACTGTTTCATACCGCTCATCCATCTCAGTTTGATCTTTTTTGACTGCTTCCAATGCTTTCTTGGCACGCAGCCTCCTTCCCGTTACAACATTCTCCACGTTTGGTGGAGTGACTGTAATCTTATACGAAACCTTCTTCTCACGAAACCACGAGTACTCATTGTCAAATGAAAACACCAACGCACATGGAACAGACCCCACCAAGAACTTGCCCGTGACTGGTTCCAAATGCGAGTCTACACGCGATTTCTCCTTTACATTTGTAATCCCCTCCTCCCTTTCCGCAGTTACACCAAATCCAATATCATATAAATCGGTGTTTATTTCGTACTCTACCACGCTCCCCCCGGCCGAGACGTGGATTGGAATATCCAATTTGGCACGAAGGTGAACTGGGACAGCTTTGGCTTGGTATACATTGGGTTTGCTGTTGAAGATGGTTAGATCTGGACCATCTACTTGAGCCAAGAGAGGTGCCGAATCATCGGCAGATAAGAGGGATGGCGAAGGAACATAGGAAGCGTCGGCAGATTGCATCGCTTCTGCGATAGCTCGGGCTTCGAGGTCTATTGCCTCTTCTTCGGCCGTGGCTGTGTCGCTTTCGGGAGCCGTGGCTGCGTCTTCCTCCACAACTTCTTTGGCCGTCATGGTTCTAAAATATCTTTCCGTCTCTTTTTGGATTATGTGGATTGGATGCTCTGGCAACAACTTGGATGCCGTAGTCAGTCTCTCTCTAGAGTGGGATTGGCAATAATGAACAGACTTAATCAAGTGGCACTACCTCCTACTATTATGAGCACAAGGACAACTCTTGGGTGCACGATATCGTAAACGACAATGCTACGCCCGATGCTAAAAAATGGAGCACGAAAAACGAAGCAAGCAAAGCCAGCAAAATAATGCAAAATGACCGTGTGATATAACCACTCTAAGTTTGTTTTCTTTGTAGGTCAACTCTAGTTAGGTTGATAAGGCTATCAACAGCCTGATACAATGAGTACGCTGCTATTGTGCTTTCGTGCACAGTTCAAAAAAATCATTCAAAAAAAATTCCCGTGCCTTAGGTACGGCCACATCATGGTACGGCGGTGTTCGAATTGTTGATGATTACTATGAGTCCAAGAAGGAACCCCTACCGATAACAATAAATCAAAATGATCGGGCTAGCAGCAGGGATCGAAATGGCCGACATGGCCTGGGAAGTCAAATGTCGCGAAGAAGACATGAAACAACGTGCCCTCGAAAATGAACGACATGCCATAGATGATGCACGTCGATCGGTCGATGAAAAAGCACAACAACTCAAAGTATTGGCCAATCAGTCTGCGTTGATAGCTGGATTTTCAATGGTTGTATTAGTGGAAAGCCAGATTCCTGAAAATATAAATTCGGTAGTGCTGACGTTCTTTGGATTGATCGTGGCAATCACAATAGCGTTGATGCTTGTGAGCACATTGAATTCAACTTATATATTAGTAGCCATACTGAGATATGATTGTGTAGAGAGATCTGTTCCCTTTGATGTATTCTGGAGGAGACGATGTGAAACAGATTGGAAGGTGGCACTGAGAGCATTCTCTGTGGGAGTTCCTTCCTTCATGATTGTAGTCGCTTTAGTTGCCTGGGTTAGCTTTTGGAATCATCAGAGTTTGTATTACTCTGCATCAGTGGTCACGGCAATATCGTTGATGCTAACAATATATTGGTTTGCAAACACTCATAGGAAGTGGGGAGATTTTCTGCTCATGTCAGAAGCTAGAATATTAACGAGGGGGATGTCTTTCGCTGCCGCGAGTAAGAGTGGTAGTAGTGAAGGAGATGACTCTTCAGTTGACTTGCGTGACTCACTTCAACTGTCTTCACTTGCGATAGGAGAGCTATCAGAATCGGAGATGAAGTTGAAAAAGTAGGGCTTGATAGCGTTACAACCTTTCATATAATGTGATCTAATTTGTTATATTTTTACTCAGCATACACGATGCGCAGTTCTGGAGATTCGTCACTACCCTTTTCCTTCGACGCAAAGATGCATTCGTCAGAGCTTGCAGGGTACAACCTCAAACTCAATGCTGTATGGCCAGGGCGTAGCGCCGACTTGACGTCAACACTATACCAAAACCCAGTGAAAATTGGATCCGAAAATCTGGCAATCTCGTGACCATCTCCTTGTGGTGCACTATCCCACGTTATTGACATCTCATCCCAATGAGGATGATATGTCCTCTGAAGGTAGCCTCCTGATGGACAGTCTGATGCAGCCTTGAGCCGTAACGTTGCGGACTCAATAGGTCGGTTGCTATCTTCTTCAGACAAGTCAAAACGTAACAATGAATGGAAGACTCCTGAGTCGGTATCAACCTTTAGCCAGCTTGCCGAGCCATAATTAGCTTGAGCAGTGCTCTGTTTAATCATTGCGTCGCCTGTTGGATAAATGGTCATCGTTTTGGGTGGCACTACAACGGGATTGGACGTAGGTGGAGGGGTTGTCGGAGAATAAGTAGGTTCATCCGTAGGAGAATCCGTGGGCATGACACAGTCAATATAATCCTTGCAACGTAGGAGACAGGCGTTCCCAACATCAGTCTGCCCACAGTTCCTCTGATAGTTGTAAGTTCCTACAGTTCCAAACCAATCGCATGACACCTTGTCACCATCTGCATTGTAGAAAAAGCCCGGCTGATCAACACAGACTATTGGTGTCGGTGGAGCTCTAGGAGCAGCTGTTGGAAACCCTGTGCTAATCTTGGATGGATGAGCTGATGGATGATCTGATGCAGCGTTGGATGGTCTTTCGGAGCTTTCGACGGTTGGAGAGGAAGATGGGTGCACTGATTGCGTTGTAGTAGGTTTCATTGATGGTGCTGGTGTTTCTGGTGCTTGTGGTGGCAAGCCGACAGATTTGGAAGCTCCAACTTCACGTGTCGGAGCTTTCATCAAGGTCACAGATACGAATGCAACCATGGTCACTGCAACTATCAGAGACAAAACCACTACTGCATATGAGACGAGTTTGTTCCTCTTTTGCTCTTGTTCTCGAGCTTCAAGTACACGTGCTCTTCGAGTTGGATGTATGTTGCTTCCCCACTCCACCTCAATCGGGCGCTCCCGAAACTCGTCTAAATCATCCCAGTTATACGCCGCCATTGTTGCTGTTTTAAAATGTACATCGACGCGATACTTAGACTGAGATTAGAGGTTCTTGCATGCATTGCTGTTCGCATGCATTGCTGTTCGCGCCTTGTTATACTCACTTTTTTGGCGCATCAAATTTTGGTGTTCAAAAATTGAAAGAGGGGAGCGCGCGCGCGAGACCTAGATAGGGGTAGATGCATATACGTACTGTACATAATGGTATTTGTATGTAGCTGCCATCATTTCATCGCTTCAAAAATCTCAACCTCAATAATCCGTCCCCTCATATCATAAAATCATCCACCCTGCTTCCGACGTTGGTTGGAGCCATCTCTCTGCGGCCTAATATTTCCACTCTCCACTCCCGACAGGCGCATTCTATCTGCAGACTAGTAGTCCAGAGGCCTTGTCCATCCATCATGGCCACTGCAAATGTGGAACACCGCAATCAAGAGGCGACATGCTATGTGGGAAATTTAGACCCATCAGTGACGGAAGATCTCCTCGTCGAACTATTTACGCAAATTGGAAGAGTCAACTCTGTTCACATGCCCAAAGATAAATTAACTGGTCTTCATTCAGGTAAGTAAATATATATCTAACTGTCGTGCAAAAGCCAATTATGTACTACCTTATGCACACGGCCGCATTTTATAGAGTCGCCGAAGGGACTATTTTCACGTGTCCCTATTGGTGCTACTTGCTGCCTAGAATAATGTTAAGGGATTCCTCTTATCTGGATGTAATTGGTTCTGAAGTCTTTGACTTTTGGATCAAGTTGCTGCTGAGAGGGTCTGGATCTACTACATTTTACATACACACGTGACATATACTATAATGTGTGTTCATTTTCACATTCTAACACTTGATCATTTTCCCTTCGCCCGTGATGACGTTTTGTAGGTTACGGATTTATAGAATTTTTAGATGTGAATGATGCGGATTACGCAATCCAAATCATGAGTATGGTCAAATTGTACACAAGACCATTGAGAGTGAGCAAAAGTAGTTTAGATAAGAAGAGTGGCTCTGGAAGTTTGGATGTTGGAGCTAATTTGTTTATTGGAAATTTAGACCCAGCCGATGTTGATGAAAAGCTGCTGTATGATACGTTCTCGGCGTTTGGTACGATCATTCGCCCACCGAAGATCATGAGGGACGACATGACCAACCAAAGTAAAGGGTTTGGCTTCGTGTCCTATGATGCCTTTGAAGCCAGTGATTTGGCTATTGAGTGCATGCATAACCAGTATCTGTGCAATCGCCAGATAACAGTACAATATGCATTCAAGAAAGGCACAACATCCGGCGAAGGGGATATGGTCGCAGAGGGAGGACGTGGACCAGGGGGGATGCCAGAAAGACACGGTAGTCGAGCGGAACGTATGTTGGCCGCTGCCAATCCACACCGAGAATTTTTATCGACCAAGACGGGGATATCAGGCACTGGCGTCCAGAAAGTTCCCAATACCATGTTTGCAACATCTGCACCTCCCTCTGTCGGAGCAAGGAATCCTTTGAATGCATCTATTCCGATACCTATGCCTCCTCCACTGCCTCCTGGAGCATTGCCTCCTCCCCCAATGCCTCCTCCTCCTATGCCTCCGGTAAGTTTTTCTGTCTCTTTTCACTCTGGTTTAATCAGGCAATAATTGCATGCATACTGAATCTTATTTGTCTCTTCAGCCTCCTCTACCAAACCAACGTTTTCCTATGCCTCCACCACCGGTAAGTAACATGATGTGTTTCTTATTGCATTCTATTATTGCATTCTATTACTTTTGTATGTTACTGACAACACATATTATCGCTGTCTGCACTACATAGCCACCACTGCCTCCACAAAATAATAACTCAATGCCACCACCTCCGCCACCACCACCTCCACCTATGATGTAACACATGTATTCATATATCAATTTAAATTAAACGAACTAATCACCTCTACTTACATTTGAACAGAGCGAGAGATGGCCAGCCAGCCAACGCCGAGAAAAGTTAACCCTAACAGCGAGCGAGGCGAAATGTCCGATGCGTTACTGTGTCAGTCATTTCAGGGTTAGGCCTAGGGCCTACTGTCTGCCCAAAAACGAACGACAGACCTGAGAAAATCAAGTGGACAGCTCGGTGCCGTGATGTGGACGGGAATTTTGTTCACAGTGTTCAAGAGCGGCAGCAGACCTTCAGAGACACGCCCACACTTACATTGAGGATTGGGAGGATTGCACAAAAGAGTATCATGTTGTGTTAGAAGGTGCGCGGGAGGAGAATGCTGCTTGGATTCACGATAACATGCATGCACGAATGAGCGAAGACGACTTAAAGGCCAGTTCAAAGGTCGATACTACTGAAGTTTTGATGGGCAAGACGCCGCTTCCGGAACCTCGCAGTAGCTCCGGTGATTTGAGCACGCTGAGTAGCAAGGGCAGCGACTACGATCATCCCGCGGTTAAGCTCGATGCAGCTGGGACAGAGGAAGAAGCCGCTGGTGCGGTTGTAAATAATGATGATAAGAGCATCGATGTGGATGTAAATAATAAGGTCATGGAGGTGGCCACCACACATCATGTGGAGAGTAATTCTCTCAACCCTTCACCAAATAATAATGTCGACGACATTCCTCATCTCGACGAAACTTCAGTAGCAATATCAGACATCAGCGGATCCACACCATTACAACCTTCTGTCGATCAAGTTGATGCGGGCTGGATGGAAGCTACCACCTTCGAGCCTAGACAAAGTTTTAACGTCAGCGATTGTGGCTCCATGCGGTCGCATAGAGAGAATGTAGACCGTCTATTAAATGTTGGTACTGCATCAAGCATCGGCGGATCGGATATTGAAGCGCGCAGCTGCATGGAAGTGGATGTTGATCAGGCCTATGCACATACATATGATCAGAATTTCTACAGATCAGGGGATTGGTTAAGATTCGTTCCACGAAAAAGCGACATACCATCTTCACAATCGGGCCCGAGTGAAATCTCACATGAAGGGGATTCGGAGCAAGGACTTCACGGATACGAACATCGTGGTCCAGGTTTCAACCCAGATCGTTATTATCGGGGATTCGATAACACGGCGATCAGGAGACACTCTCGCGTCGATCAAAATGCCACTACCACTCGAAGAATTGCTAGTTCATACGGTGTACAGAGTGAGCATGTTCGCAAAAATGTAAATATGTTTAATGCTCATGATGCATCTCTCCAACACAGTGTTTCTGAGCCTATTGACGAAGAAGAAGGCGAGAGAGACTGGAACAACGGGGGGGATACGAATCAGAATCAACACTTCGCCAACCTTCCAATGGAAATATCAATGCGAGCAACCCCTCCGCCAGAAGTTTATCCCGCTGATCGCCAAGAATTTTTGGAATGGAGTGAAGAATACGGAGCAGCGATTCAAAATGAGGGACAGGACCCTCAAGTAATGGAGAATGCAAAGGAGGTGGACATGCAGCGTCCGCCATCGCAGTCACCCCCTCGCCCATATGATGCGAGTCACTCCACTCCACAGGTTTCTTCACGCGATGATCAGTTACACTTGGCATCTTGGGATTCCAAGTTTGAATCGTACGCATGTCGAGTAGATCAATCTCAAGAAGACAGTTCTGTAGAAATTACCATTTTCTCCACGGCACGACCACATATGCGAGCATTTCACTACGCTTGGTTGACCTTTTTCTTCGCATTCCTCGCTTGGTTTTCTGCCACTCCCACTATTGTCTGAAATACAAACGTCGTTGAATTTATCCAAGGAAGAGATCTGGACAAGTTCCATTTGCAGTGTAGCCGGAGCGGTTGTCACTCGATGCCTCGCTGGACTGTTTTGTGACATATATGGCGCACGTTTGATTTCAGCTGCAGTCTTAATTATTTGTGGTATTCCCACAATGTTTACAGGACTTGTAAATACTGCCGCCGGGCTGTCTGCATTGAGATTGATTACTGGAATTGGGGGCAGTGCCTTTGTCACTTGCCAGTACTGGACGTCAACCACGTTCACGAGAGAAGTGTCTGGAACAGCCAATGCACTAGCCGCAGGTTGGGGTAATCTGGGAGGTGGTATCGCTCAACTTTTTGTAGGGACGATGCTGTTTCCAATGTTTAAACTGATCTACTCCAAAGCAGGAACTCAGCAAGATCCTGCAACTCTTGCGTGGAGAACATGCTGCATCATTCCTGGCCTGTTATGTGCAGGCTTTTCCTATTTCGTCATTCGATACTCAGACGACTCACCCAAGGGTAACTACCACAAACGAAAAAAGCTCGGTCTGATGCGAAAACATTCGGCGTGGCAGCATATCAAATCTGCTCTCTTAGATCACAACACGTGGCTTCTCGTGCTTATGTACGGTTGCTGTTTCGGGGTGGAGATTACCACCACTAATGCAGCAGCTCTCTATTTTACCGAAGAGTTCAAACTCTCTACTGAGTCTGCCGCTGCTGTAGCGTTCACTTTCGGCGGGATGAATTTATTTGCTCGTGGTTTAGGGGGGTTCCTCTCGGATGTATCAAATGCCTATTGGGGCATGAGAGGAAGATTGATCTGGCAACTTGTTTGTTTTGCTCTTGAGGGTGCTTTTATCATGGTCTTTTCCAAAGCCAAATCCCTTGCTGGATCTATTACTGCGCTGATGGCCTTCAGCATTTTTGTACAGGGAGCTGAAGGCTCCACTTTTGGGATTGTTCCATATCTTAACCCTGGCCTCACTGGCACTGTCGCAGGCATCATCGGTGCAGGAGGAAATGCCGGAGCAGTTGTTTTTTCAATCATGTTCCAGCAATTACCCTACCGAGACGCCTTTTTTTGGATGGGTGCGAGTACTACATGTATCTCGATATTATCGAGTTTAGTTTGGATTAAAGGTTACGAGGGATTGTTCTTCAAACGAAGAGTTTTGCCCAATCCTCAGACAAGTGATAAACCTGCAACATTGCAGGCTGCTACAAAAGATGGCAATATTGAACCTGTAAAATTGCCAACGCCTTAAGTATTGTGCGACCAATGTGTTTGTCATTGATGAATGAATTTTAGTGCTAACTTGTAAACTGAATGTTGCTAGACTAGTTAATTGAGAAAAGAATGGTCTATAATCTTATCCATAGCATACTTATATGTGTAGCTGATTATAGACTCGAGTTGGATGATGTGTGTTTCATTGACAATTGCGCTTCCAAATAATGATCATCCGTATCCTGGAGGATTGCTCTTGCTTGCTCCAACTCTTGTTCTAATACATCCAACTGACTTTGCAAAGCCTTTTCTCTTTCAGAGGACTGAACCATTGACGCTTCTAATGACAATTTGGCTTTCTCTGAAAGCTTGGCGCTGTCATCATGTTCCCCCTCTTCTTCTGAGCACATAGAACGACGAATCTTCGGAGAAGGGGGTGCACTACCAGCATCTCCAAACGGATCCGAATTGTGTGACATTGATCTAGACGAAGGAAATATTATATGACGGCGCATGGAATTACCAGAGATTCGGCTTCTCTCAACTTCCTCGAGAGCAGCAGCCAACCGATTCGACAAATCCTCAATAGTTTCATCTCGACCTTTCATTGCCTTATCAAACAGGTCCAGCGCACCTGCCTCACCCTTTTCAAAATTGTCACGCAATCGAGACTGCACCACACTTTCTCCTTCGTAAAGACCCACACGTGCCTTGAGAGTTTCTACTTGCGAGACCAATCCGTTACGTTCAGAGGTCACCTTTTCCAACTTTGACGTTAGTTCTTTCACCTCATTACTTCGTTGAGCTGCATCCTCATTTAGATTCTTACACATCATGGCAAACTTTTCCAACTTGAGATGCATATCATTTTGCCAATAAGCACGCTCGTAGTGACTTTGCTTCACTTCTTTCTTGTGCCTTGTGGACAAATCCGCAAGACGCTTGGATGCATCACGTAAAAACACGACTGTGCGAGATAAGCGGCCACCAATACTACTCTTATCGCCAGCGGCACTCTTTCGCCTTGGTAGTCTTGAGCTTCGTGAACCTCGTGATCCCAAAGAGACGGCCGATGACACAGACTGTGCAGGTGGCGGAGGACCACTCTCACATTCTCTGCACACAAACTCTTTCTGAAGTTCCAAGGTGCGGACGTATTCAATGTCTGCCTGTAAAGAAAGAATAGCGGATTCCATTTGCACGCATCGATCGCAGCCAGAACCAGGATCCATTTGTTGTTGTTGTTGCTGCTGCTGCTGACGTTGCAGCTGCGATGATGGGATGTTCACCACTCCAATATCTACTGGCTTTTGTTCATTAATTGCATCCAAATTCCCTCCCTGGCTGAGATTACTCACACGCCTATCTCCAGTCAAATTATTCTTATTGCTGATAACGGGGGTTGAACCACCTGAACTAACACCAGCAGATGCTTGGGATTGACGCCTCATTGTCAACGATTGATTCCAATCTTGCATCATCGTATGTGAATTGAATGAAGGCGCCTCAGCCGATCGACCGTTTCGCAAAGTACTTTGTCTTGCACTATTATTACTTGAAGTTTCAAGAGACGTCGGAAAATTGGCAGACTTGCCCACGCTCATATTCAAGCTGGAGATGGGCGTCGCATTACTACTTCCAGTACCACTTGTACTCGACTTTTCCGACACTCTTCGCTGCAGAGGATTGCTTTCGCTGAATTGATGAACCTGCTCCGATGGATTATTGTGCCTTCGATCGAGAGCCATCTCTCTTACCAAGTCACTCCTTGAATGAGATTTTCGCAGCTTTTGCCGGTTGAACTTTAAGATATTGCGAGAACTGTTATTTGTCGCTGCCGAGGCGTTACTGCTAATATTTGTGATCGGATTCGGCTGGTGCTGTGCACTTCGATTCGATGCGGAGAAATTGGCCAATCCATGATTTAGGCTGGAATTGACCGAGTTCAGTTCCGCCATGGCTGCTTGTGCCGCAGCATCCATTTTATCCAGAGAGGCTGTGACTGAGTTGGAAGAGCTGCGAGAAGAGTGACCACCAGATTGATTGGACTGGGTGCTCTTTTGGGAGTGCCAGAGAGATGACGATTGTGTTCGTTGGAGACCACCAGATGCAGCAGCCGCCGCCCTTTTCGTATCTTGCTGTTCTGAGGAGGTAGATAATGACGGTGGTTCGCCCTGGTGAATTTGTTGTAAGCCCATAGCTGATGCCATATCAAAGTTGTAATGCTGATGGGAAGATGACTGGCCTATCCCTGCTGGCTTTCGTCGCCCTAATATGGCATCTGCTCCAGCCTGGGGTGGAGGGAGTGGGTTGATGTGATTATGATTACTGCTGTTGTGGCCTCCATGAACATGATTTGACTGATGCGCTCTTCGCCTACTACCATTTTGTTGATGTTGCATCATCATCGCTTGAGTAAGTTGCTGTTGTTGTTGTTGTTGCTGCTGCTGCTGATACAACTCTAGATGCTGCTGCGTAAAGCCATTATGAGAAGATGACATGACACCTCGAGTCTGCCGCGAAGCAAAGGATATCGAGGAGGCAGTGTCAGGTGTAGGTTGTCTCGACGGCGCTGTTATCGTGCCCTTGCTAAAGGACACGTTCGATAACGAAGAGCCTGATGGTGGCGGCGGTGATGGACCCATGCCCGTCTCAGGTGACCGTGGATCAATCCCGGCCGCATTAAGTGCATGGCTCAAGTTTGATCTAACGCTGTGGACACTACCTCCTCCCCCGCCTGCAACGCTGGCTTCATCCTTTTCAAAGTATTCAAAGTGATCCTGGTTGATTTTTGTCCAATTGCTGATAAGATTTTGCATGGTGCCTATTATTTTGTGCCTGCGGGATATTACTTCTTATGATGATGTTGTATTGTGCACCAGTTGTGTCGACAGTGTTCATCGACTGGTTAGCTTGCCGCATGTAAGTGCAATAAGTGTGAAAAGTCTGTTTGTGTACCAATCACCGTTACTTATTCACGTCCATTGTCTTCAAGAAGCAGCTAGCGTCGTCACATATGTATGTAGGCGTGACCCTAGAGAGAGTGCCATTGATTGATATCCTTCGGAAAGGCCGGCGGTTTGACGGCCATGGAGATTCTATCCTCGTCGCATGCCGTCAAATTTGTTGGAAGTCAAAAGATGTGAGATTCGAAGCGGGATCCGGATGAAGCGAAGGATAACCCGTCTGCTCTCTTCTCTGCCTTGCTCTCCTTTTTCATCTCATCTCAATCATATCACTCGAACTCAAAATCTTCAAAATCAAAATGAAAATGAAAATGGCGAATCAGCCCTTCCAGCATACATAGTAGATACTGTCCCTTTGAATCAGCGCGTCTCAAAAGTAAGCAGCATATCACCCACTAGAACAACTTCCCTACCATGCCCGACGCGTCCGCTCTCGAAGAATTTGGCCTGGAGGTAGAGCACGAGAATCACGCTCTCGTGACCAACTCGGGCTCCTCAGCCTCTTCCAAGAATAACAATCATCAATTTGCATCCTTTTCCAATAAAAAACGGACAATTTCACCCTCCAAAGAACAACGATCTCTTCTCGAATCCACAAATGTCAAGTATACAAAATTACGGATGAACGCCACCCAACGACCTGGCGTGCTCAAATGGTCATTTCTGGTCATCATTGTTGCTGTCATAATTGTCTTTTTCAATATAGGCCAGGAGGAAATTATAGACGAGGCGATAACTGCCGAAGATACAGAGGCAAAGCTGAATGACAAGACGTATCATTTGCTGCGTCCCAAAGCTAAAGATCAGGAGGATGTTGTTTCAGTGGTAGTGGATGATAAACGAGAAAAAGAACAAGAACAAGAAGTAGTCGAATTGAATCACGAACAAAAAGACAATAATGAATCATTGACGCAAACACAACCAGCGGAAGCGGATGATAATATAGGTAACAGTGAAACCAAAGAGAATGAGGAAGAAACTGCAACCGCCGAGGATACAACAGAAGTAGAGGAAGCTACTGACGAAACGTTGGAACAATCCGCACCAGATGTAGATGAACAAGAAATGAGTCAAGAAGAACCTGCTGCTTCGTCAGTTGTACAATCCGCACTAGATGAAGATGAACAAGAAATTAGTCAAGATGTTGATGGATCATTCACAATAGAACGTCTAAAAGCTACAAGAGAAGCAGCCCAAAATCTCATTTCCATGTTGGAACAATATTACAATGGAGTAGAACAATCAAAGAACATGATGCTCGATTCATGGCTGGTGCCTTGGAACTTTGATAAACAAACTAATGATACTGAAAAGATTGATACTGACAAGATCGTAATGAAGGATAAAATTGTGGACACAATGGCACGTGCTTTAGTGACCAATGATCAAAAGGAGTTCATCATTGGCACGATCGGATCCAGCGTAGCTGCAGGACATGACAATTGCAATTTCGATTCTTATGAGAGACAAATGGAGCGGACATTTGGACCAGTGTGGGAGGCAGCTGGGATGAAGCTTGTTTGTGAAAACGCTGGTGAAGGAGGTGGCTGCGGTGACGATTTTGCAAATCAAGTGTTCTGCATCAAGCAAAACGTGTCTCCAAACATAGATATTGCACAGTAAGGTCTCAGTCACTCGTTGATTGCTTGTGTCATCGCTTCGTTCAAATACTCACAATGCTATTCTCTTTCCAGCTACACCTGGACATACTTCGAAGTCGGCAATGAACACGCTTTAGAAGCTCGAGAAAGTTTAGTACGCTGGGCTCAGATGCTTCCACGACAACCACCGGTTCATGTTTTCAACACATTTGAACTTCCAGGTAAGCCACACCTACCAGCAGATACAGATGCTGGTGGCTCGTTGATGGAATACACTCTTGCCAGATACTACGCCAAGTATGGCTATAATGCATTTTACATGAGATCTGGATACGCAAAAGGAGGATATGACTATACAACTGCATTCAAAGAAAATGAAGTGAATCATTTTGAAGCTAATCATGTCGGTGATGGTTATCACACTGTAACACGCTATGGTGAAAATGAAGAAGATCCAAATAGAAAATCCAGTCTCGGTGTTCTCATGAGGAATTGGCATCCGGGGCCATTAGCGTTTCAGTTTGTGGCCGATACGTTTTCATACCTTTATGCGAAGGCGATGCTTGAAGCATTAGATCGAATTGAAGAGGAAATGAACAATGGCAAAGACCCCCTGGATACATGGTCAGCTAAGAAGCGAAAGATCATGCTCAAGACATCACTCCCAGAACCGAAGGTTTGTGATCCCTTGTATTGCACTGTTGATGAGGCTCCAGGATGCATCAATTATGAGAGACCAACTTATGGATGGTGGGGAGCCAAGGTCGAAGATCCAAATGATAATTTCAATCCTCACAAAGGCGAAGTTCAGAATTGGGAACCATGGCTTGACGGACAGGAGAAGGACCTATGGCACGGGGTTCCAAAACAAGATCAAGCCTTTTTCGAAGACCGCGATGATAAAGAAGTGTGCCGACATTTAGATGGCTGTGGTGCCATTTCGGCTACTTCGAAGGACAATGGCAGCGTCGTGTTTCGGTTACCAAAACAGGAGGTTGGATTAGTGGTGCTCTGTGGATGTTGTGGGAAAGACATTGCTACCGAGATGTTCTTGAATAATCCAGATATCGAAATTAGGTACAATTCTCATCTCCTCGACCCAACGACGTGGGACATTTGGCCCAACGGAAAGTGTGTTCGGCTACTGAAGAAGTTTGGTGCTGCATCCGCGGCTGCTGCCACTACCGGGCATAATTACCTATCAGTCAAAGTACAAAACATCACAGATCCAGTGAGAATAAGTCACTTGATTACACTGTGATGTTATAACGGAATAATTATATTATCGTACAAAATCTATTCAAAAGTAATCCTCTTGACCTGTTACGAGTCTCAAGCGCTGTTGCAGATTGGGAGGCTCAGCGATTTTTCAAGAGTCACGTGGTCTGCTTCTCTTTCTGACGTCGCTTCCATGTTTTGCACGGAGACAGGAACTCCTGATAATGGAGAGAATACATGCGGAAAGAAGAGATGATATGAAATCATACCGCATATTGACCCCAAAGCAGATCCAGCGAGGATGTCACTCGGATGATGCCAATTGTCTACTAACCGAGATGTTGCGATCCAAAAACTTAGCAGCAGTGGACTGCAGGAGAGGAGCAACAATGCCTTTCCCTTCCCATATGCAGTTTTTGGTACGATTGATCTCCCTAAACCGACTCTCCCAATCAAAAACAAAGTCAATACCATCATTCCACAAAAACTCAACGATGAATGACCAGACGGAAATGACATCCTGGATTCCATTTCCATCTCGTCTCCGTTGGTGCATGCCAAAGTTGACGTGTCAAAGCCACACATTTGGTAAAAGTTTGGACGTAACCTTCCCACATAAATTTTGAATGTCTGTGTGACTAACTCACTCAGGCCAATTGCAACGAGTATGGTGCATACTCCAGCATGAACGTTGTGGAGGGGTGTATTGTTTGGTAATGTAGAGACAACCAGAGGAAATACCGCCCCAAGGATTACGCTTACGCAAAATGGAATCCATAGCGATACAAAACCACAGCTTGGGGCCAGGGAATGTAGCTTCTGACTTCGGTATAAGCTCGTTGGCTAAAGCCAGATCTATCAACACATCTCCTGCTTGTGTCACCTGATATGGAATAGGGCGTATGTTAAGGAACCCATTGTATTGAAACACCTTTGGCAAATAGCAGCCGACAAAGAAACAGATGATGGAAGCGACGACTTCAATGCCGAGCTTCATAGTCATATTTTCGTAGAGAGAAGAGATAATTTCTGAAGGAGAGCGGGCTTGAACGAATGTCTTGTCATAAAGCGAAGAATAAGATGACTCTCTGCGGAGCTGCTTGGAATTATCGTATGCGTTGCTCTCTCTTGCTAGACTGCTCATTTCCAGTATCCTCGCACGCACACTCCACCTACTACACTAAGGCTTGACGAAAGGACGAGTAGCACGAGGGCAATGTGCACTATTTTTATTATGGATTGCTCCCTTGCTTCTTCTTGCCTGATGGTGCCTGCTTGAGCGATTGCGAGTCACAAAAAAAGGTCATTGTTCATTGTCGTCATTCATTCACTCTTTGTTTTGGTGGGGTGGGCGGGCAACATGTACCTATTCCTACGTTAATTCGAAATTCCAGTACCGAAAGTCGGATTGATTTTTGAGAAAAAAAAATGCCATGAGCCGGCCCCCTCCGCCAGGCCGCTCATAACAGCAGAAACTAGGAGGTTTTCACGGGCCCAAACAAACAGAAATGGACTGCTTGATACCGCACATTGGTCAACCACAACTAAAGAATTATTCAGCCCGTCGACATATTATTATAAGGGGAAAGGAGGACGTCGTTACTCCCAACCGGTCTAACTTACAATAGTTCTCTCACAGCCTCTCACAGCACATGCTACCTAGAGAGACATCATTTAAATTCATTTGTCACTTATCACATCATCCTCTACGGATTCCAGATATGTTGACGACGAGGGTATCATTGTTGCCGCTGAGGAGATCGTTCTCCTCCACCGCTGTTTCATCGTCGTTACCCACTAATAATCAACATCAGAAAAAGCAAAAAGTATGCGGGCCTACGCATTAGCGGGGGCAGTGAGCGCAATGTCAGCTGCATCCATCTACACACGTCACATACGCCACGAAAAAAGTGTCTTCGTTAACTTCGGCACGATGAGGGACAGTGGCCCTTCTCTCTCGAGATAAAAGCGTTATCTATCATTGAAACAATAAAAACGAGGCCGGTCTAATGGGATCCACCAAAAGTGTGAAGGGAAGAACTGGACTTGCTCCGAAGATATCATATAGAAAATGGTTATCATGGTGGACTGATCGTCAGAGATTTGAGTCAACCGTTATTTTCCTTAGATGAAGGCAACGATAAAAAAATACTTCTGCAGGGAAGAGGTATGGCAGTTAATAGCAGCATTAGCGAAGATGAAGGGTTTGAAAGGAAGCGTTAAACGTGAAATCAACAGAACAAAAATGGTGCTAACTTGAGCGAAAAAAGAAGATAGATATGGCTTCAACGCGAATGTTATTATTTATACTACGAGATCTTGCCCCCAATGGGCACCAAAAAGCAAGAAATCTTTTGCAGAGGAAACAACTTTGTTAGTTGAACGTCTTGACATGTCTAGAATCGTGGTTCGTTTATGATCAAGAACTAGGTTGTCATGTACACCACGGCTTCAAGAAACATGCCGATAGAGTCGTCGAGGACGTGCTCCCTTTGCTAGCAAAACCAAGTGACTTAAGCACTGTGGAAGTTTCTGGGCACAGCTTGGGCGGGGCAGTTGCAATGTTAGTCGCGGGTTAAGCTGAAAAAAGCCCGAGGATACCGTGTAAACAAAATGTTCTTGTCAGTTGCCGGACCTCGTGTATGTAGTGGATACAAGGATAGAGGACCATTTCTTGGAGAGGTTTGCTACCAAGACAAACAATACGCATCCGAAAATGATTTAGATATAGTTCCATTTTCCTTCCCACCATCAGGAAGTATCCCCTGGTGATAAGCTGTGGCTAGTGTTTAGATAAAGGCCAAGAGAAGGGGGTGTTCATGTTACCACAAAGAATGGCTCAAAGATCCAATGAACTCATGGGCTGAGTCAGTTCTGTTTAATCTGAAGCTTTTTCGAAAAACAATATGGAAATCAAATCTAAGAACACATAAAATTGCGACTCACGTTAACGAGGCTGAAGAATAATTTGAAAAGGACATGATTATTAACGAGTAGAAAATGAACCTATTGCTTGCTCACAGGCTATTCAACTCGAGTGTGGTGAATTTGAAGTTCTCTATCATGCGGGCTATCGTAGTCGTTCAATAAAACAATACAGGCAAAATGGTACTACTTCACAATTGATGCAAACAACGATAAATCAACTTTCAAATTAAGCGAGAAGTATATTTCAATGTATGGACGCGACATACTTAGTTGGCTACAGTTACAATATTTATCCAGCAACCTCGAAGCTTAAGAAAAGAAATCTTCTTGAGAAGCTCTTGATCCATCGTATGAAGCCTGGACGCTCAAACAGGACGCACATCTCCACTCAGAGCAACAAGAACATTGCATACTTCTGATGCATCTTCTACAAAGAATGACGCCTTGGTTGGTTTCTTCCCTACCGCGACGTTGAATGCATATGAATTTCGTTCATCGGAATCAGAGGCAAAATTTATCACGGACGAAAACATCTTTTTCATCGCGGATATCATCCCCCATGCATAATACAAAAGTCTACCGCACTCTCTTTTGCTCTTCTTCCAACATTTGCTTCACGTATGTGGCCCTTGTGCAACCTTTTGGGGACCACCTCCAGAATGCCCTTTCAATGCAACGAATCGAACATCAAGGAGAACGCAGTGCTTCGCCCAGCTCTGTCACCAAATGTGATGCTTGCAAAGAGCCCCACTCGGGATCCGCAGGAGTAATAAGACCATCCAATACTAGAGTGTGTAAGCTTCACGAAAGGAACCATTTGTCCTGGCAGTGAAACTTTGAGATAATAGGCATTCGCAACTATTTTGACAGCATTCCAGTCCACACCAAAGTCAAGATATTCCCAAACCCGCTCAGCGCCACCTGGGTTGGCAAAACATGCTCCATTACTAGCCGCTAGGCCAAGGCCGGGAAACATTTCCAACAGCCATCTCAAGATTTCTGCTGAGAGTCACCAGACACAACGTTACAACAGTGTTTCTTGGGGTCTGCACACATCTGGTTAAGGGCAAGGGTCGTTAGCTCGGGAGGGCTTGAAGCCTGACGTGCCCAAAAATTTCACGCTTCAGATACTTTCCAGCTGGTTCTTTCACCACTAGAGTACCATTGAAGTCGATAAATATCACTCTCTTCTTCGACGTTTTGTATGCGTGCTCAAGGGACGGCAAGTCAAGTTTCTCAAGTCCCAACTCAATTTCCCTTGCTAATATTGAATCTGGCGAACCATCTCCAACGGCTTCTGTTCTTGTACTTTGGTCCGTCGCATCATTCAAATCACGCAACACATTTCGAGTCCAAAGACCAGATGGACTAGTGGAAACAAAATCAATATCTCGTCCTCTTCGGGCATCCCGCTCACCTGAGCTCATCGAGAGAGCATAATCCATAGACGTCACACACATTTTGATATCAAAAGGGTTGACTCTGAGAGCACCATTGAGAATAGCGCTTACAGCCGAAAATTCAGATGCAATCACTATGCCTGGGGTAGCAGGTTCTTTCCTTGCGTACACGTACTCCAACGGAAACAAGTTCAAGCCTTCCCGGATCGGTGTGTGCATTACTACATGTGCCGCGGTCCAGATCGCAAGTCTCTGGTCAATAGGGAGAACACTTCCAACCTGCTCTTCGTAGTCAATCACATTATGCCCAAATCTAGTCTGAATACGTTGTACCAAGGATCGGACTTCTCGGAGGGTATCCGCCTCGTCAACCCGACGTGTTGCAGGTATGAGGCAACGTTGCAGTAGCACTATCTGTGACTGCCACACCGGGTAGTCCGTGAGGAGACGCTCAAATGCCAATAACTTCAAACTCACTCCCGAGAGCCGCTGTGCAACGTCAATAGCAGCAATTATGCTTCTTCCTTCATGCTTCTTCTTCAAAAACGCCGATTCCTCCTCAACGGAAGGGAACACTAGCAATGCATCAATAATATCAGTTTCTACACTGACATTACTCACGGTGACCAAGATTTTGGTACCTCGGTGTCGTACTCCAATAAGACCACCTGCCAAGCTTTCGTAGGTCAGACCTAGAATGCGTTTTGCCGCGTTGAGGAAATGACGTGCGTGATCAAAGGCATGAAAGCCTACGACGTCGGCATGAAGCATTCCTTCCAGCAAAGCCTCACCATGCTCAAGCTCACGGAATACTTGGGATGTGGGAAATGGCACGTGAATAAAGAATACCATACGCACCGGGCGAACAAGATCTTTTGTTCCCTCTTCGGCCGCAGACTCGTCGATAGAGGATAGAGGAGCTTTCTTAGCATCAGTCACGACGTCAGTTTCCTTTCGTATTTCACGAAGCATGCGGGGCAAAAGAGCGAGATGGTAATCGTGAACCCAGACAGCATCAGCTCCAGAAACTAGCTGAGCCAAAAACTTGACTGAATGTTTGGTTCACTTTGATGTAGGCCTGCCACCAACTATCCAAACGACTCTGATCCCAATCACTTTGTACCTGCTTTATTGGTTCTTGCGATACGCTCCCAGAACGCTTCCTCGCATGTGCTTCAGCTGCCGCCAATCTACAAGCTTCTACATGGTCCGATGTACTCGTGCTTTTCTGTCGCTGCCCCCATCCGTTGGTGGCCAACTCTAATAAATCCACATTATGAAAACTTGGCCACAAAACTTGCTTGCAAAAGCCCAGGTACATTAAATCAAGCAAATGCTCTTCCTCAAAAAAGATTGGTATACAATCCATAGGTTCCAACACTTTTCGAATTGCCTCCCTCTCTTTTGGATCACGTAATGTTTGTACTGGAATATTCGAAACAGTACCAAGCCACGTCGTCTTTCGAGTTGAAGATACCCCATGCATTTCTGATTTTGCAATTAATGATTCCGACCAACACGCCGTCCACGAAGATGTTTCTAGGTCACGCGTAAGAATGACAGGAAGATGGTAGCACGCAATATACATAGACTCAGGTTCCGAACCCTCACGTTCCGAATTATCCATTGGGTCATCGTCTTCATTCGCCTCATCTGCGGTAGTGCTTTCTTTCCCGGTAATGGTCGCCCCCTTAATATTATCATTCTCTCCTTCTTCAAGTGACCAATACGCCTGGAAGGAGGGGTCCGCGCTGACATTCCAGTGATCCACAACTTCGATATCTTGTACATCGTCCTTATCAGAATATGCAAGAGAACGAGTTCTGTAGGGGAGAGCGCTCACTCCTTCCCATGTTAGCACGGCTTGGGGACTATCATTGCCAACGAGAGATGCAAATGATGTAGCGGAGCTTAATCCACCGGATGACGGATTATTTTCAGCTTGAAGCTGACTGCCCGACAGAACAACAGGATTGCCCAATGTATCAAACAAACTAGGATGGCGTTTATGCTTCTTTCCTTTGTTGCCATCATCATCACTTCCCTTGCCCTTTGTGCTATCCTCTGAAGTAGGTGGAGGAGGATTTTCATAAAGCACGGGAGGGAATTGAAACTCGGCTTCTTCCTCCTCATGATGCGATCCTTCGTGAAGAAAGCCACCCTCTTCTCCAGCATACGAAGGCGAAGTGGAGGTTGATCGACGCGTATTAGTCGTGTGTTCTTCCTCGTCATCGCTCCCCGGTGGAGTCGTCGCAACGGTTAAGTTTCCCCTTCCCGTGGAAGCACTGCCATCGTCATCATGATCTCTCTTCGCACACATTGACCAGTCAATAGTGGCTCCGGGAGTTACAGCCACGTATCGATAACGATGTAAAAGTGGCCCCAATAAGCCTGCCCCACCGCCCCCCTCCTGATTTGCGGCATCTCTGTCCATCGCCGCAGCCAGAGCATTCTCCGCACTCCCCCCATCATCAATAACCACCACCGGCTTGGTCGTCTTCCAAATAGGGTACGATTCCGGATCAGTGTACATCTCGACAGTATTTTGCAACAGTCGATTGTGCATCCTCGCCAAATTGGCACTAACACTCCCCTTATCTGCCAAGGTGCCCGTGCTAAAAATATCCGAACTGACGCTGTGATCATCTCCAGCGCCATTATTGTCTTTATTGTCGTCGGGAACGTCGTTCTGTGGTGGAGGCCCGATAGTGGAAGTTACCCGGAGGGTGGTCCCGAGGGGTAGCTCGGCATGGCAGGAAAAATGGAGCCGGAGGATTTTGCCTTGATGGCGTTTTTCGCCTTTCATGCTACTGTTATTTGTGTGGTGGTATGGAGCTATGGTGATAGTAATGGATGATGCTATAGCGTTTAGTCTGGGCGCATGGTGCGCAGCGTCTCACTGCATTATGTGTACTACCCACAAAAGTACCTATGTACCAATTCCTATGTACATTGTGGACACACCCGGATAGAAACACAAAACCTCCCACAATGGCATTTCCGCCCCGTAGGGACCTAATATCAACTCTTCCCACGCCATTGTGTCTATTATAATATAATAGAAGTGTTTATTATCATATGTTTAAGTCATGAGTTGGATCTGGTGAGCATTTTTCAGCTCATAACTGTGCTTACTCTTACATATATTGTGAATTGCTACTCGGATACATGTATTGCCAATCCTTCATGCTGACACAAAAATTCATGTTATTGATGAATTGTTGATCCAATGATGATGGAATCCATTAATTATCTCTCAACAAATATGTTGGGTATTCTGCTGCGCCAACATTCATTGCTGTAGTGGTGATATTGCGGCACTAGCGACTGTAGTTTGGTGTTCCCTCGCATTTGCCCCAGATCATGAAGACCATTAGAAACATCCTTTATCTTGTTCACACACCCTCATCGGCATTTATTCCGAACATAATTGACATTGATATTTATTGCGAGGGTGTAGACGACCTTTTTGCTGTCAGTAAGATGACGATTGTCGATTTTCATGTACTTTTTGAATAAATGTCAGGAGGTGATGGGAGGGTGATTGGAGTGATATTTTGATACATTCGTGCAAGCATCCCCTCTGACGGTACCCCCCACATTGGACAGCTGTGATATCATATTTGTTTGTATAGAGGGGTAGCAGTGCAGCGCTGTAGCCACCGCTGCAATCGGTAACGCTGGTAGTGTAGGTCGTTTGCAAAAAAAATCGGCTCCTCCGATGGCATCATATTGACCGTTTGATGATGGAATAAATTCGTCATGAAGAAGCATTAGGAAACCCGATTGCACTCATCATATTCACACGCTGAATGCAGATATGTTCCTCCTGTTTAGGCCCTTATCTGCGGCTGAAGTGGGAGGATCGACACAATAGTTACTCAACATATCTTTTTGCAAATTTTCCATCCGAACCGAAGTCGTAATGAAGCTTGGCCGCAATATCAAATCAACCGCCCAAACAGTACGAATTGACTTAATAACTTATGGACAGATGATTCGTACTTTTACGGGTGTATTGCAGTTGTTTAACATCGTGTTTGATAGTGTCGAAAATATAGTGCAGTGTCACGCTGCAGCAGAGTTGGTTGTAGCGGCTGCCTCGTTCTTAGGGAAGAATCATGGCACTGGGACAATAAGGTATCGACGGAAAGCTTGTAACCAGACGAATCGATTTATGCCCATTAAGTAGTACTTTATGCCCAATTTCGTACTTTATTGGATGTGTTGGTCAAAAAATGCAGTGCGGCACTGCGTTTTTGGGGTGCGCCCAGACTAAACGATAGCTCCCTGCTGATCTGATGAAGCGTTGTACCTACTTGAGAGCGAAGTGGCCGGCTTCAAATTCGATGGATTTTGAACACATCATGTCGAAATGGAGTCTGAAAACGGGGTAAGAGAGGGCCTGAATACGGTCCACAATTATTATCTTTCCAGTCAGTTAGTTCACAGAAGATTGCTTGCACCGATTCCTTCTACTATATGCATTATATAATATGATCAATAAAACTTAGCGTTGTTCATATTCTCAACAAGGTTCTTTTCTATCTCCTCGAGGTCTAATGGTGGTGGAGAATCTGATCTCAGTCCTAACAAATCCGCATCTTCATCATACCCCCTATCATCTGCGCTTTCAAAGCTGTTGTCCCCTTCATCGGCTTGTTGATCACCTTCTTGAACTTTGCTTTTCTTCGTATCCAGATCACGATGTTCACCATTTGACACCTCCAGTAAAAACTCTTTGGCTGCAGAGGAGGAGGAATCAACACCACCATCACTATCGGGCTTTGAGCCAAGCCCATTATCACCAGAAGGAGGATCAAGAGCATCAAAAGATGCATTAAATATTGGAGGTGCATCAACGTTGTCCACATTGTCATCAACTTTTGATGTCAAATTCGAGTCAGGGTTGTCCAAGGCATTCTTCTTCTTCTTTGTTGTTTTCTCTTTTGGTACTTTCTTCTTGCTCTGACTTTCAAAGAACTTGTTAGCCTCTTTCTCAACCCCTTTTCCATCATCATCTGCATCAAACAACCGCGAATCATGACTTTTATCTTCCAACTCTTCTCCTTCACCAAATTCTAGTTCCGTCTCTGCTTCTGAGTCCTCCTCCCATTCAGCCATCTCAATACCAGAGTTGTCAAACACAATCGCACCAGCTTCACTCCCATCATCGCGAGAACCCCCATTATTATTCTCAATGTCATCAAAGCCGCTATCCCAGACGCCACCATTGACACGCCCTCTTTTCGCTGACCACTCTGCCCATTTTCGAGTATCTAATGGCGGGACAACGTTGGAATCTCCATAAGCTCTCTTTTTCTTTAATCTTGATCGTCTCCAACGTGCCCGCATAACTCGTTCATCTGGGAATATACCGCATTTGACACAAGCATACCCGCAGAATTTGTATATGCATACTATCAAGGCACAGAAGGTAGCAGCAAAGGTAAATCCACGTAGTAAATCATCAAATATTGTGTCGGCAGTCTTTGACTCATCTTGTGTTGGCTGCTGTTTGTTTTCGTGTTTGTTGTTGTGCTTGCTGTCTGTTGCATGACTTTGAGTAGTTATATTATGAACTGATTCCTTTTCGTTGAACGTTCTCTTTTGCTCCGCCATTTGTTCTTTATCTTCACTCACTGTTGAATTTTCTGTAGATGGAAGTGGTGGTGGTGGAGGAGGAGGCAAAGGAACATCTTGTTCCTCTTCCGCCTCTTTGTCACCTGCCGAGTCACTGAAGACAATTCCTTCTTCTTTCTTCATTGTTTCTTCTTCTATCTTGGCACTGTTTTCATTGAGACCATCGTTGTACCTCTCCAGATATGTCTCTGATTCATTCTCTTCCACTGTTATTTGAGCTTGACTGCCGATGTTTGTCGCATCATCATCTTGCACGTGGAATGGCAGGTCATCATCATCGTCTTCGTCCCAATCTCCCTTTTCTACAAGTTTCCGCTTTATCTTCCACTGTACATGCTGATTGTTCGTCGGTAGAGAGTTTCGAACTCTCAAATAGAGATGGTGTGTGGGTAGAGAATGTGCAAATAAAGTTGTGGCCGCACTGACAAAGACAATGCTGCTGGTCAATGTACAACATCGCCTCATTTTGTTGTTAGTCGAGAGCGAAGAATGGAGTTGATTGAGTGGATGCAGGAAGGGTGGCTGGTCTAACATGCCCATGTTTCGATGCACAACACGCCAATCACCTTTGCTTCTAAAATAAACTTCGGTCATCGAGATTTTGAAATCGGTCATAGAGTGACGAAGGGCGTGATTCTCCATACTAATTCCACCATAGCTTGGGTTCAAGGTTACTTTTGATTGGGGGCTGTTTGGGACGAAGGTAAGACCAAAATGATGTGAGTGAGAGCTGAGACTGAGCTGAGAGCTCGAGCTCGAGCATCTCAAAACAACAAAATCAAAATCTCGGATCTCGGGGCGGGTGATACATCACGCTGTTGATGGACCGACTGTTAATTACAACACTATTGCAACTCTATAACATCAGGCTACCATGCAATCTCGATGGCTTCTTCGTTCTTGTAGCCGACAGCTACAGAGCAGAAGAAATAAAAATAATGCGTGGCAGCGGACACAGCAACATTCGCGAGCAACACAAATTCATTGTCGCTCATCGACGCTGATGATGGGGGCAATATCGTCACTCCATTGCCTTGATGTGACGAATAGGTTCATATCGACTGATAGTGCCGCTGATACTTTTTTTCGAAATAAGAAAAGATCTCGAAATACGTCAAAGCATCCTCGTCAACGCAATTCGTCTGCCGATAAATCATCATCGATGCAGCCGTCAAAAGAGATATCTGAAACTACACGACGTCTTCTTTCAATGAACTCGTCACTAACTCAACATGGCTATGCACTTCGTGATTTTGAACAAATTTTAATCAATGCACGAGAAGATGAGTCCCTCTTACAAAAGTTACAAATATCACCAGCTGATACGAGGACGATGCTACTTATACCTCCGCAATTACTGAATGATGTTCATGAGGCAGTTGTTCATTACGGCAAGATAGATAGTTTAGTAGAAATAGACATACCCGTGCACAATCAACTTGAAGCTGCTGACAATAAAATTATGGAGAATGAGATAGGCATGCATACAATAAAAAAGAAAGTGCCCAGCACAATGGTATGTGCACTCCTGCTGGAACTGATCGGTATTCCTCAATACTACTCGCACATATCAACTCCGACATCTACAGATTCTCCACCCATCATGACTGTTCATAGTTCACAAGTCGATAAAATGATTGAGTGTAGCCTGCTAACAACTGCAGCTCTGTCCAACACATGCAGAGTAGGCAGGAATTCCCTCATTGGATATGACTTCAACTCTCAGAACATCAACAACGCGCATTCAGCGACGAAAACAGCTGCTGCTTTGGCAGAAGAGATTTGGAGAAGTGTGTCGAAACATGCAGATACTGTACACGTCGGGGAACCGAGGTAGTGAAATCTCTGATGAGCCAGATTTACCACGACCTCCTATTAGAATCGGGAGAATCGGATTTATTGGCGAGCAGGAGTATAATCCTCTGATGGAATATGTATCAGCTTTGCGCGAAGTAGCTGACGAAGGGAATGCAGATAGGGACTTTGTCAATGAACAAGATACGATCAGTGATGTTGATGACTTTGACTACATAGATGATCCGTCAGTGGTGCCAACAACTTCATCGGTTGGAAATAATGTTGTCCCGTGGAGCCCCAAAGATCAACGTCGCTATGATCAAACACTGATGATGTTCAATTCCGTCCTGGATGCATATGCCAAATTGGGATCGTCTGCGTCGGGCACACGGCCTGAGATTCGTCGTGAGATGGTCATGAATTGTGAGAGGTTGCTACTTGAAGTTGTAGCGAGAGAGAAAACGAATATCTCTCCAGAAACAATATTGCAACATGTCCAGCCGGACGGCATTTCATTTAACACTGTAATGAAAGCTTGGGCAGGAATGAGCCCAAAACAAAGAGGCAACAGTAAAGATGAATATGCAAAGACGATATCGAGTGCTACCGCAGAGCGGACGGAGGGCATATTAGAAATGATGCATGAGTATTATGAGAAGGAACGTGCGCATATGAATACACTTGAAACAATACAGGCGTCTTGGAGAGAACGAGGAGGTAGCAGTATTGCTCTGGGTGTATTGTCGACAGCACCCAACAGCATCCCCGTTACTCCCAATACAGCATCATACAATATTGCTCTGAATGCTTGGTCGAAAAGTTCAGACCCTGATTCTGCTATCAAAGCACTGGAATTGTTCAAACGAATGGTACAGCGATGCAATAATGCTTGCATAGCAAGGGAAGCATTGGTAATTGACAGCGCAGAAGTAACACATGGAACAAATCCAAGAGTGTTCAATGCGATACCAGATTCAAGAACATTTACAGCACTTCTATCCGCGCTCAACCACACATCATCCACTTTTAATGAGGCGTGTGACTTGGTTCTCTCCGTTTTCGTCGTAATGAAGGAATGGGATGATCAATTGCGATGGTGCTCAGAGCATAAAATTGGTCCTCCCTACCTTTTTCGCGACTCTAATCGCGTCCTCAACGAATTTACCTACAATGCTCTCATTAGGACTTTATCAAGACTTCCGGCAACAAATTCCTGGGAAGAGCATTACGAATGCTGCAACCAAATTGACAAAATTATAGAAGAGATGAGCGAATCGGTAAGCCCAAATGCTATCACTCGTGGATTTGGCATCAATGCTTGGGCCGCATGTGCAATGCAAGCTCAAAGTGACAAATCTCATGTTGAACAATGTGCAGAAAAGGCCTCAGTGCATTTATATCATCTATTATCAGACTACACAAAATTTGAGTCGGAAAAATCTGTCAAGATCAATGCGATAAATGATGTCATCAATCTTTATGGGAAAGCTTCACAGCCAATTAAAGCAGTCGAAGTGTTCGAAACTGCCAAAGAGAAACAGTTGTACAATCTGCAGTCGCTTGCTGTCATTGTCGATGCCTTGGCCAAAAATAGCTACATGGATATATCATATGTTGACAAAGCAAAGCAATACCTTCTTGAGTTTGAACGAGATAAGATGAGAATGAGCCCTTCGTTGGTATTCCCAGACATGAAGTACACGAAAATGTACAATTCCGTTATCAGCGGTTATCTGAACTGTAACCAGAAAGACGAAGGGCTTGCTCAGGCCCAGTCGCTGCTTGCGTATATGATTGAAAGCCATGAGTCTAATCCAAGACATATCGCACGGCCAAATACAACCTCATTTGTTCCAGTCATGTCTTCCTTGGCTTATAACGATGGACCTCTACTATTGGAGAAACTCTTGAGCAAAATGGAATCATTGTATCAACGCCGGAACAGTATTCTACCACACTCTCCTGATGCAAAACTAGTTGCGAACGTTGAACCAAATACCACTGCATGTAATACGTTGCTGAAAGCCTATGCTCGTGTTGGAAATCGCCAGTCGGCTCTTCAGCTACTCGGGCGAATGGAGAAGGATGCAAACCTTTCATCGGCACGACCAGATGATAACACTCATGCAATAATGTCAACACTTTTCAGCGATGACTCATCAGCCAAGACTTTCTCTTCCGATTCTTCTGGTAATGGAAAGAAGGTCAACCTGGACATCCTCAATGTTAACGGTATCAATCTGAAAGACCTGAATCTTAATGGTAAAGATCTGAAGCCAACCGCAAAGTCTTTCGAGTCTATGATGAATAGTAAGTTGATAATTTGCACCGATATATTCGCTTCGTTTCAGTCGTTCTAACAATCTACGTCAATCTCAGTTTATACTACATCAGGGACTGTTGAGGGGGCCGAAAAGGCTACTGAATTGTTGCATCAGCTTGAAGAGAATGAACGCATCAGGGGAAATTAGCTTCAAACCTGAGCGGTTCTTACACAATTACAACAATGTAATTAATGCCTGGTGCGAATGCGAGAGGAATGACAACGCCTCTGTCTCTGTATCCGAAAAAGCAGAGTCGGTTCTGGACTACCTATTTGAGCAGCATCGTAAGGGAGTTGAAGCGCTATCACCAAATAATGCTTCCTTTAGTCTTTGCATCAAGTCATGGTGCCGAAGTAATCGTCCTGATGCCCCTGAGAGGGCAGAGCAAATTCTCCGCCGTAAAGAAGTGTTTGCAAAGGAGCAAAGCAATGTTTATATAATTGCCCCTGATTACAATCAGGTAATCGCAAAGTGGAGGGATGCCCAAGTCAATGGTCCTGACCGTGCCCGCAGGCTGTTCAAAGAAATGGATCAAAATTACGGAAGCGCTGCTGAATTGAAGGCTAGACCAAACACCGTCACTTTCAACTCACTGCTTGATGTCTTGGCCAAAAGCAAATCTAGAGATTTGGCATCGGAGTGTGAAGAGCTCCTGAAGCAAAGGAATGAGCTGTTCAAGGAAGGAAAGAGTACTATCTTGCCAGATATCATCTCGTATAGGTCGTGTATTGATGCATGGATTCGACAATGGCAGAAAGACTCTCCCCAGAAAGTCGAGGCTCTGGTCAAAGATATGATCAAGAAGTACTCCATGGAGGGGAGGAAAGATCTTCGCCCTGATGCTGACATATTCAACTTGGTGCTAAAAGCTTGCGCCCATGCAACTGTCACTTGGCACGAAGATATTGAAAAAGAAGCCAACGATACACCAATATCTATTGCCAATCGCACATTTGCCTTGTTGAAGGGAAAGAATGAGTTCAATGCCAATCCAACTCACGCAACATATGCGTTCATGTTCATTGCATACAAATTCCACTTGGATTTTGATAACTCAAGATACACCCCATTACTATTGATGCTGTGGAAGCAGTGCTGTAATGATGGCTTAGTCTCGCAGTTTGCATTGGAATCCTTTCAAGACTGTGTATTAGATTATCAGTTTTGGAAAGCCATTGGTGGGGAGGAGAGGTTTGCTTTGCTGGGAAAGACAGATCCTAAAACGATCAAAGTTGAAGATCTTCCACAGGAATGGAAGAGGAATGTGAAGCCGCCAAAAAGACGAGGCAAAGGAACTAAATGAATATTGTATCGCTTTAAGTCTAGATTAGAGGAAACGGTCTGGAGATAGACGAGCTCGTTCAACAGAGACATCTCCAGGAAGATGAAACATTTTTTGATTATCAATTCCAATGATTTCATCGGTCAGGGCTGCAGCCAAACACTCAGAAGTAGCTAAACATAGCGTCCATCCTAATGTGCCGTGGCCACTATGAACGAAGACTCCTGGAACTGAACGAACAGCGCCTACTATGGGCAAGTCATCAGGGCTGAGTGGTCTGAAACATTGCAAAGCATTTGCTTCTTTGATGTTACTCTCTGGAAAGAGTGTCTTGCCGTAACGAGTCAAGACCTTTGGAGCCACAGATGGCACATTTGTCGCTTTATCTCTGTATCCCACTAGTTCTCCAAAGCCAGCTATTCTGGCCATATTCGCCCCCACTGAAGAGCAATACATGTCGTCAATTTTGATAGGCTGATTTAGAAGATTCGTGGATTGTCCTGTCTCAATCTCCTCTGCATTCAATCCATCGCAGGAGTACATAGTCAGGGAGTATCCTCTTAGAGGATATGTTGGGCAGGAATCACCTATAGAGAGCATCCTCGCAAACAACGGGGTATTGACCCCAGCAGCGAGAACAACGAAGTCGAAATCATGCGACCGCCCATCCTTTGTTCGCAGCGAGAATCGTTGCTTCTTTGCTACTGGATCTGTTGCCAGTGCTTTGCTCTTGATTCCGATCAGTTGACTGCTTTCTTCAATATCATACTTAGCTGTCCTTATACCATGAATCTTCCCTTGAAGACCACTCTTATACTCGACGCCATACTCTTGAGTAATTTTGTTCGTGAGATCTTTGATAAAGGCTGCACAATCGGCAGTGTAGTCGGCTTTTCTATGCACGGCGACCACTTCTTCACTAATCGGTAGATTTTTGATGCGAGCCTCCAGTTTGACCGCCTGAAATAATGTAGGAAACACATGTTAGATAGAATCGCCTGGAAAAGGACGTTAACATAGAATGAAGATCTTGACACGCATTTTCACTTACTTCTTCATAGGAGAGCAATGCAAAATCTTCGCCAAAAGATTCCCCTTCTTGGAAGTCATGCATAGCATCCTGCCTACTTCTGTAGAGAGAAATGAAGCCGCGACTTAGTCCAGTCTTTGATGCGAGTACAGAGCTGTCATTCATTGCTCCCAAGAACAAAACACGGTTGGACTTGGCAAGTTGGTATATGAGCTTTCCTCTTTCATGGACGTCATGCTCTGTGGAGAATAAACTTGTCTTTAGAAACGAGGTCAAGAAGGTAAGAAATGTAGCCCGCTCGTCCCACGACGCCGATGGTCCCACGCACCTAAAGAGATGCAATGCAAAGTAGGGAGGTGGATAATCAAAGTTGTCCAATCTCAACAAATGATCTGCTGCTAAATTTCAAATGTCGTTCTTCGTACCATTCTCTTACAGTATCTTTCATTATTTTGATCAATGTACTCCTTTGACTCATTACATGGAAACTCGCACCAGGACAAATGGTATTTGCGTTACGTGCGGTGGCTGAAAGGTTGAACGTGAAATTTTTATGAGAATCAACTCAAAATCATGCATCTACTTGGGAAGTGATGAACTGACTTACCTGCTAGCCACGAAGGTTGTTGATGATTCGAGAAGTCCACCTCATTGTTACTTCCATACTCGTCTCCTTCGAATATAACAATCTTAGCCGTAACGTTATTGGAAGATAATTTCTTGCATAGTGCATTTGCAGCGGTGACTCCTGCAATGCCACCTCCGACGATAGCTATTCGTGGCTGCGAAGTCAAGTCGACACAATGCGGTGTTGTTTCTATGAAGTCAGCTGCTGATTTGTCATTTATCTTATTTACTGCAAAGACAGAGCTGCCACTGCTTCTAGGCTTGGACAATAGGTCACGATAGTAGTGGCATATCATAGGTGGCGGACGAATAAGAGGAGCGATGCCAAATGCAGCAAAGCAAGATTGCCAAAACCCTGTTTGGTGCAGGATATTGGAGTGAGAGGCATATTGGATATCCATGATAGTTTCAATTATATGTTTTTTCTGTTTGTGATATGTAGGTTGGGATTGTGATTTTAACAGCGGATGCAGCGTTCGCTTCCAATAATATGAGCAAGAGGCAGGAAAGAAGAGCAAAAAGCAAACAGGGTTCGGTTTCAAGCTTATGTGATGTTTGATGTGTAAAAGTGCTAACCCGAAAGCATTTGGATTGACCTGGATTTGATGTACCGTCTCGATATTTTTCGTTACATACACTAAAAGAATTTTGTTTTTTTTTCTCTGTCCGTGCGTGGTCGGTTGGGTGACTATTTGCAAGCCTTCGTTGGGAGCTAGCAGGCGTTCATAACGGACGAATTATTTGAATTTAACGGTTTTGTGAGTGGAATCACCATTGATGAGGGTGAACGGAAACGGAAGAACTGAACGGAGATGAAGTCAATCCAATCCATCCACAAAGTACCTAGAGCACAATACATGTACTATGATCACCTGGCAGATGGATCAATAGCGGAATTGTGCGGCTGATTTGAACTTACCTGAAAAAACAACAGCAAACAGAAGATAGCAAACAGACGACCAACGGCGTAGGTTGAGAATGATTCGCAAGACAATGAAAGTACTGGCAATGATAGGCGTGCTGCTGCACCTTGTCTCTGCCGCTGAGCAAGCCAAAGAGGCAATCCAAAGTAGCAATCCCAAGCTTTCGCTCTCAGAACAATTTGTCAGTAGTCTATCAGTGATAAAGGGCAGTGATAAGAGAGCCTTGCATCTCAAGAAGGAAATAGAAACAACTACTCTGAGATTATCAGAAGAGACATACAGAACTGCAGGTTTGAGTCGGCGCATGCAGAAGCAGCGTACAATGCAAAGAAGGAAACCAAGGTTTCGCCAAAGACCAAAAAGGAGCAAAAATCCAGGCGCGATGAAACGTGGTGGTAGAGGAGTTGGAAATGATAAATGGAGGTCGTCTGCTGGGTGGAGTGGAGGTAATAGTAGAGTGAGAAAAGGACAGTGGCCATCTAGCGGACGGAAAAGGAATAGCAGCGGTGGAAATTGGCACAGGTAGAAAATCTAACAAACCAATCCAACCATGGAAAGCGCCACGTAATTCAAGCTGGGGTTCGCCATGGAAGCCAGGATACTCCCCAACAAAACGTGAGTAGTGAAAGTGGCTCTTTGCTGGTGTTTTTCTTTATCGTACTAACACTTCTTCTTTTCAGCTTATAATAAGTCTCCGTACCCGACGTATTATGAACCACCCGCGCCCAGACCGCCCAAACCAACTCCCAAACCCGTAAATCGATTTCCTACGCCCCAACCTACTTGTTCCGATGAGGAATTGCTTCAAATCACAATGGATGGAATGCTCACAGTTATTAACTTGGATGTTCCGACCGAAGGATCCGAAGATATGAGAACTCTTGCGGGATGTATTCGAGAGAACAATTAGAGGTATTTGGGGTGAAGAGTATCGAGTTGATGTCTATCAAATCGGTGGAGTCTCTGTCAATAGCAATGGTATTCAAAACGATAATGAAGATGGGTCTAAAAAGGACCAGAATAAGTCAGATTCATCGAAAAAAAGAAAGCAGCGACAGAGACCGCGTCGCAATCTTCAGACAGGAAGTGGCAATGAACAGGACTGGGTTGAGTGGGATACAAGCTTGTGGGAGAAGAATGAGGAGACAAACTGGGAGCCGGGCTTGGAAGACTGTCCAGTCGATCGCACTCAAATTCCAGTCTTCTTCGAGTTGAAAGTAGTCAGAAGTTACTTCAACTGTGATGAAGAAAAAGCTTTTGCAAAAGCCGCAGACACCTATCGTGAAACATTTGCAGTGCTAGACGATGCTGTGAAGTCGGGAGACTTGTCAAGAGCTTTTTGTATTAACGCAGTCAGAGCTGGCGTCGTACCAACTTTCCCGTGCGAAGTTAGTATAACATGTGTCATGGGCACATCATTTTTTATCAAGATGTCAACGAAATCATTGGCTCTTCCCAACCAACGCCTCCTATCGATACCTATGAGCCAAGTAAGTCCCCTTTTCGTTTCTGTCTGTTTCCTGTTAGTATTTACTTACTTACCCATTTCTCGATGTTATCACAGCACAACAACCATCGACGGTGTTTCCCACCACTTACCCGACACTTTTCCCCACTTTGAGTCCAAGTAAGTATATCCGCAAAGTCAAGATATGATGTTATGTGAGCTCCGCGTCTCACCACTACTGCTCCTTCCTTTTTTCAGCGATTGATGATGATGAGATCTTTCCCACTCTTAATCCAAGTGAGATTTTCTGAGTTTGAACTTGTGTAACGTTTTTCATACGCCTGTACTCACCAAGACTGTTCCTTCTTCTTCTCTTTTTTCAGCTCATATTGACTTCTTTCCAACATTGTCACCTACTGTACCATCCACTACAGCATTTGAGCCTACTTTGGAGCCTACTTTGGAGCCTACTTTGATTCTCGACCCTACTTTCGTACCCGAGCCTACTCCGGAGCCTACTTTGATACCCGATCCTACTTTTATACCCGAGCCTACTCCGGAGCCTACTTTGATTCTCGACCTACTTTCATACCCGAGCCTACTCCGGAGCCTACTTTGATACCCGAGCCTACTCCGGAACCTACTTTGATACTCGATCCTACTCCGGAGCCTACTGCAATCGAGCCGACTCCAGCACCTTCTTTGATACTCGACCCTCCTACACTAATTCCAACGCCCATTGTAACTGGATTCGACGACAGCCCAACTTTTCAACCAAGTTTTTCAGAAGGCAAACCGTTGTTCATCTTTGGAAATTCTGACTCCGTGGGAAATGCCGAGAGCGTTAATTTTGAGGTTCCGTTTGATGTCGGAGAAGATGTTATTTATGCTAGTGCAGGTTCTGGCTACACACTGGTTATATTAGATGATGAGAGTGCCGCTGTGGCTGGGTTCATCGACAATATTATTGACTACTCAGGCTATTTTGGCCTGCCGCAGCAAGATTTGTTAGAGGGACCAAATGAACTTGCAGTGATAGACTCTGTTGTGAACTTAGACGGTGACTTACGAGCGGCTCCGGACTTCAGACGAGTACAGGCTGGAGTAAAAACAAATGATGGTACAATGCATTCGGCATTCATTGATGTGAATGGAAATGTTTACGCAGCTGGAAGTAACAACAGTGGCCAGCTCTGTATAGGAGACCTAGATGACAGGAACATACCACACCAAATTGATCTTGGTGAGAGAGCAGTTAGCGTTGCTGTCGGCGGGGACTTCACCTTGATTCTTGGCGCCTCGGGTGATGTGTATGGGTGTGGAAGTAACGAATTCGGACAGCTTGGTCTTGGAAACGTTCTCTTCGTAGATCTTCCTGATTCTGGAAACGGGTTGAGGGATGTAAGGACTATTTCTGCAGGCTTGGACTTCTCGCTTCTTTCTACTGAAGATGGACTCGCTGTGATGGGATCAAATTCCGAGCAGCAGCTTTGTACAGATGAATTTGATGAGGTTACAGAACCCTTTTTCTTGGATGCAATTGGTTCTGGAGACACTAGACAATTTCGTGCCGGCTTCCAATCATCGTATATATTATTTCGAGATGGGTCGGTAGCTGCGTGCGGTCTAAATGCATTTGGACAGTTGGGCATTGGAGCGTTCGATGATCCAGGGCCTGCGACTGTGACAATACCTGGAAACAATTTCATCAAAACTCTAGGTGTTGGTCCATCTGCTATCTCGGCATTCTTCGTTGGCTTGGATGGTGTTGTCTACGGTGCAGGAAGAAACGATAGAGGTCAGCTGGGAGTTGGAGATACAAATAACAGGGACAGTCCAGATCAAGTGCTATTTGAATTCAATGGTGACGATGTTACCAGAATCTCGGCAGCCTTCGACCACACTCTTGCTTGGTGATTATAAAGAGACAGCTGAAAGTACTTTAGAATCAATTGTGTCAGTAGATGTACCCCAGTATTTCTTCATAGTAGTTCATAAATAATTGTTATAACACCGTAGTTGTTCTTTCCACCTAAAACCCCAAGAATTATTCCAGTGGCATCATCTTGTCGCAAGTTCCACAAGAGAGAGAGCAGAACCTGTGCATCCATTCGCCATCATCTTCATCTTCACAGTCGCCTTCTTTTGAAAATTCAAAGCACAAATCGTAGTGGTCAGTACAGTCTGGAATAGCGTTGATATCCTTCTTGAAATTAACAACACGGTTTGAACCTCTCGGCATTTGTTCCAGACCAGTGTTTGACGCAGTTGGGAGCTTGCTCATGAATTTGTCAATCACCTCAATCTTATGATCCACAAGAACCATGGCAGGTGTATCCTCCTCATCCTTGGAAACGGGCTCATATTTCTCACCCGGAGTCAATATGTTGAAAGTGACCTTGCTTGCGCCATCCCAAGTGACAATGATGTGGCCACCTGCAACGATGGCAGCACTGATGGAACCATCTCCAATTTCGTCATTGAAATTTGCTCGCTTGGCACCAGCAAATTTGGAATTCTTGGCGATCACAAAATCGAGGGTTTCCTTAATGAGCTTGGCAGACATGGGATTTCCACTCTTATTATCAATTTCAAAGTGATAAAGACTCTGGGATGCAATTGGTTTTTGGTTGGTGTACTGCTTCAAAGAATCACGTTCATCATAAGCATTGGCAGGATAATGTTCCGGGTCATACTCCCTCTGCTGTTGTACAGGTCCAGCCACCATCTTTTCAATAGCGGTAGGAATGCCAGTCTTCTTCTCTATAGCTTTCTGAATTTCGACAGTCTTGCGAACAAATCCCTTGGAGCCAGTTCCAATGATGCCAAACTGTGAAGTTTTGTCAATAATGATACGACTGCTACGGACGTTTGGCTTGATAAGTTTCTTAACACATCCAGCATAGAAGATTGCGGCAGCATCGTTATTCAATGACGTCATGAAAGTGACTTCGTCGCGAAGGAGAGCATGCTGCCCTGCATCATTATTCTTGCAGAACACATCCGCTTGAGACTGGACGAATTCAGGGGATGCCTCGGGGTCAACCACCACTGCACTAAATCCTTCCTCAATCTTAGCAACACGTTTAAGATCTTTAGTATCGCACAAATAGACGTTGCTGATGCTTTCACTATTGTCATTTTTGCCCTCCTCTTTGCTATCACAAGTCCAAATGGCGACAACCTTGTCAACCTTGGCATTCTTCTCCAAAGATTCTGCAGTCTTGCATGCGTCCTTGCCCTTCTTGCCACACACAACCGCAATGACCTTATCCATCTTCTTAGGAAGCATTGTCAAACCAGCAGCTACCGCAGCATTAAACGTATCCGTGGGGATGGGACCTTCCCCAACCTGTGGCTCTGCAGCTGTAACTTCGGGATCACACTGACGCAAGTTCTTGTTCACTGGACCGACAGCATTAATATCTTCCCTCCAGTTCTTGGCACCAAGCATACCACCATGAATAACGCGGAATGCAGAATAATTGTTCTTCACGCCAAGAGATCCAAGGAGAGCCTTGCGAACATCATCGTGCTTGGCAATCTTGGACCAAAGGACAATCTCAAGTCCAACATGTGAGTGACCGGGGTAGTAATGAGCGGTAACGTATCCCTCCTCCATGGCAATGAAGAGTCCAGCAGTTGCCACACTACCACTAGCATTGTGAGCCTCCGCAGGACCAAGGGGGGTCAATCCCTCAGCAACCAAAAGATCCTTCACCAAGGTTTCCAATGCAGAGAATTCGGTAACTCCCTCTGCCTCGACAACCAAAAGGACACCAGTAGATTTAGCAGGCTTGACAGGATCAGCCTTTGCAATAGGGTTTTTCGCCTCAGCAACCTCCTTATCATAAAGGTCACACTTCCCCTGCTTACGGGCATTGTTGTGAGAATAATCCTTAATAAGTTTGTAATGCTCATCCACATCATCCAGCGGGTTGTACTCAAAGGCGCTAACCTTGTGCGTTTCAAACAACCCCCCCTCAATTTGCGGATGCAAAAAGTCAACAGAATTCGATCCCATAGCCCAATCTTGATCACACAAAATAGGATAATCCGTCATGTACACAAATACCGAATGATCAAACAACTTGGACATTTGTCCATAGTAAAGTTCATTCTTGACAAAGATTCCTTCTGGTTTCATTAATAATGCGAGAGCTCCAAAGATATCCAAATCATCCGTAACACTAATCGACATGGCTGTTTCTGACAAATCCACCATGACCAAATCGAATGTTCCAAACCACTCTCGTGGAAGGAGTGCCAATGACTTGGACGCGTCACCAAACCACCATTGGACACGAGGATCTTCAAAGTGGGGTTGCGTATGAAAGTGCTTCAAACTCTCACGGACCACCTTTTGATCCAACTCAAGACCCAGCACCATCTCCACATTTGGATATTTGAGTGCCTCGTGCAACAACATGGAGTCCCCTCCCCCAATAAATGCCACACGCTTCATTTCCTTCATGTAAGCAGCGGGGAAATGAACATACGGTTCATGATAATGAGGACGGTACGAATGACAAATCTGGAGAATGTCATCGAGACTCATGCACACGTCTGGCTTGTTGGGGTTTTCACTCCACGCCACCTCTTGGTAGAAGGAGCGTGTTTCATAGACGGCATCCTTGAATCCTTCGAGTTTGAGGTAGCTGTCGCAAGTGGTGGGGGGCTTTTCTTCGCCCTCTTCCAGTTTGTGTGCGTTGGGGTTACCAGAGGCGGCGGCGGGTGCTTCGTCGTCGTCACTGCTTTCTTCCTCGTCGGCGTCGTCACTGCTGGAGACCATGTCGGGGTTGGCACAGGTTCCGTCGGAATTTGGACGGCCACCGCCTGCACAGGTTTGGGCGGCTGTGGCAAAGAGAGTGGAAGAAGGGATTAGGAGGTCATTGAAGAGGGCGGCGGTGCTCAGCAAGCCCACTGTGGTGGCGAGGAGGGAGGAGGCGGCGATGGGCAGCCTCATGGTTCGTCGATATTATTACTGCAGTGATTATAATATTTTTCACCAATGCTATCTTCGTTGTTCGCATTGATTTTTGGAGATTTTTGGCTGATTCTCGATCTTGCAAGATTTTGACTTTGTGGTGAGCGAGTGCAAATGAGCGAAGAGTTTTACGGGCACCAGGGCACCCCTCTCAACTATCTTCCTAACGTGATAACTAGATAAACGGCATCATTGGGGTCACCCCCGAACTATTGCGCTCTAAATAACACAAAGCTCAGCGAGCCTGCAAGCTATACATACAACATCACAAAAATAGCTCTTGCACTTTCCCCCACTCTGATCTACTCTGATGCTCTTGACCTACTCAGCACGTGCTATGCTTCCTTAATTGCAGATAGTGTGTCTCAGTAACGTCAACACACTACCATCTTGTCATCTACGTTAACCAACAAATATGAATAGCATCGCCACTCTTTCATTGCTCATCGGACTGATAGCCGCCCATCTGATGTGTCAACAAAAGCTTCCAACAAGTGGTGATAGCGATGCAATGTTCCATCTACCACACATTGTTCCACAAGCAGATGCATTCTCTGTCTATTCTTACATATCAAATAAGAGAGTAATACATCAAACAACATACAGCATGCCTGTCATGATGATGTCTACATCATCAGCAGTTGCTGCCGATGCAACACACATCAAGGATGAAAGTACCGACAATGTAGCTCAAACAACTTCCACTATTGACAACAACTCATTATGTTATACGACTGCAATACTCAAAGTATCATATGATGGGACACACTTTAGTGGATGGACTGGAGGTAATGCAGGAGACCAGCCGAATAAATCAAAAGCAAAACCAAAACAACAGCAAAGTAACAACAAACAAGTCGACGCAACAAACACAGCAAAGACGAGCAGTCTCGACGAAGTAGAACTCTCCAGCGTAAAGGTGGAGGATGGTATGATTCAAATAATAGAGTTCAAGTCAGAACTGTTGATCACACCATACGAATGGCTCTGGCCAAAGTTTACGGTAATGTCGATCCAAAGAATATCATATTTGAAGCATGCAGTCGAACAGATGCAGGAGTTCATGCTACCTCATTAGTGGCACAATTTTATTGCTACAATGATCAGGTGCCACAATAATACAAATGGCAACTCAACACGATATTATGATTCATCAAATTCAAGCATTCCAATCAGGCCCAAGGGACCTACTGATGCCTCAAACTTTATACAGCTCCCGTTCAATTCTGACCTATCCAAATTGGTGTATGTTTTGAACCGAATGTTACCACCCGATGTGCGTGTGTTAGCAGCATCTCCAATGCCAACTGTGAAATCAACATCGTCGTCGTCAATGTCAAGGTATTCCATTGATGCATTTCATCCCACACTTTATACACAAAGTAAAACCTACGTCTACCGCTTTTCAATTGGAAATATTCAGGATCCGCTACAGTCAAGATTTGTGTGGCACTTGGATGGATCATCAGGTAGAGCAATGGGAATGAATGGAAATAAGTTTGATTTGGATCTTGCAATGCAAGCGGCCAAATTGTTCGTGTGTACTGATGCTAGAGATTATGCTGCATTTGGATCAGTGATGCGTGGTAATGAAAAGAATCGAGTTCGAAGTACCATTTGTACTATTTGGGGATGTGATTTGTCGCGAGAAAATAGAGAGCAGCTTCCGAGCTGGGAGCAACGCCAAGATATTGAAGGTGCAAACGATGATGTCATAGAGAGATGTGGTAGCCGCTTGAATATGGCTGGAGCTCCAATACATCCTTTGTGGGTGGAGAAAGGTCCACAAACTTTCACAGTAGCTATAACTGGAGATCGCTTTATGTACAAGATGGTGAGAAACATAGTAGGCACTATTGTAGCAGTTGCATGTGGGCACAATGAGCTGGATGACATCCAACAAGCTTTGTCAACAGGAATATGGGGCAATGGACCTAGTGGTAGCCGACGGATATGCGCCCCAGCTAGAGGATTGAAACTGGTTGAAGTTGTCTACCCAGATGAAGTTAATTTCGATTGGCAGAGTGGTTGAAAGCACCATCAATAGATAAGCAGTAAGGCAGTCAGTCACACCAGGCCTGGTGTACTCCTATATGTAAGAGCATCACTTTTTATTTACCTTTCGCGAGTCTGAAATACAAGAAAGGAGTCTCGACTTGGTCAGCGAGTTCTCAAGAGCGAGATAGCGTCACACACACACACATAACCTCTTCACAAATCGCAAATCGCCCAATCTCATCTACTCTGTCTCAACGCAAGCGAACTCAAAGGTACCAACAGCAGCATCCGCAGAGTTGTCTTGCAAAGACAACGTCCATCACTTACTTCAACCCAACGCAAGCAAAAGAAGAACAAAGCAAAAGACCATAAGCAGCAGTTCTGCAAAGACAGTGTTAGTTGAAAAATCAAACAGAAGAAGTGAATAGACAATAATGATCGATCATTTAACTGATGATCCACTCGCTGTCGAAGTGCAAGCGTCTTCATCCTTCAACAACTGTTTCATCTCTGTTACGAACCTCACCAAATTGATAAGCCCTCGTATTGCAAGCCCTCGCGTTGTCAAGCGTACTGATTCATTCATCAGAGCTCATGATCTCAATTTATCTGAAGAAGACATTCAAAGAGTGATAGATGATGAACGGACTGATAGAGAGACTTCAGAGCGCGATGGATCGACATTAGTGCCCATCGATGGAAATGGAGACATTGTTATAAATGCACTTGTTGAAGTTGGTTTGGCTGAGGCTGGAGATGAATCTAGTCGATGGATTGCAACTAGTGGCACAGCATATGTACTGAAGAAACGCCCCAAGCAACAAAGGATGGGTCCTTGGAAGAATGCTGCATCTGGTAAAGATGTGCTTGTGTGGTCTACGAAGTGTATTCGGAATCTTGGTGCCGAATATCCAGTAGTGAAGGCCAGAGGGTTAATTAATGCCTCTGCAAGGGATGTGGTTGATCTATTGAGAGACAGCAGTAAAGTCACTATCTACAACAAATCGTCTCTGGGCAGAAAAGATAAAGTCGTGTTGACAAGCAGCGTGGACTCGGAGGCAAAGATAATGTCTAGCTTGACCAAGCCTCCAATTGTACGCAAACCGCTGGAATGTGTTACGTTGTTCTACGCACGCCAACTAACTGTGCAAGATAATATCGAGCTCGATGGTGTTGGTTATATAACCGTAGGCAGATCTGTGTGGGAAAATGAAGATGGAAGCGCAAACTCTTCTACTACAAGGTGTGAGATTTTGTTGAGTGTAAACTTGGTGAGAGAAATCACAACTACAAGTGGGCAAAAGGTGTGTGAACTCACTATCGTCACACATGCAGTATCTCCTGCTTGTATTCCTTTGTTCATAGGAAAGAAAGCAGCGCTGACAGCTGCTGATGGATACATAAAAGACATCCGCGCAGTTTTTGAGAAGTGATCGTAGTAGGAGATTGAACGGTGGGTGGCGATTTGAAGGCCTTGACTGCAGCACACATTTTAGATTGACTGAATGACATGTAAATATAGTAGGTAGTGTAAGCAAGATTAAGCTAGCACTTGAATAAATTGGAGTGCGATCTAGGAAACAGTATTGTTACGAATAGCAACGATAGACATAAGTTGTTTGTTAGATTGGCGGATATTCAAGGATACCTAGATTCGAGATAGTTCACTCGCCCCCGGTGAGGCCCACCAGACGTACTACTTTGTATAAACTTCAGATATTAAAACACTTCAAGAATTGCCTCTTCGTTTTTGTAAGTAAGTTAGGCAATAGTTGAGGACATTAACAGATAAACATTTTATTTTTTAATAGCTGGTTTATTTCTACTATGATTGGTTCTCTTCGTCGGCACCTGATGATGCGGCTTCTTCGTCAGTTCCTTCACTCTTTTCTTCAATGGGTGTGGTCTCCTGGTGTTCAAACTCCTTGTCTACGGCTTCTACTTCACCGGCCTTCTCTGCCTCGGCAAGTTCTTCGGCCTCACGGATCTTCTTGGTTGAGAACCACTTCCAGAAGTGGAGGATGCATCCAAAGGAGAGGAAAGTCCAGAAGGAAGCGATTTGAAGCACAGAACGCTTAGCAGAGTATCCAAAAGGCTTTACCAAAGCCATAGGCAACCTCTTCTCACTGAAGAAACCTCCTGCAGCATCACGGTAGTTGTACACATTCTGAGTCATTCCCCAAACTTCTTCAAATTCATGCAATCCACCGGTAAAGAGTCCAGTTGCCAAGAACAAAAGAAGAACAGCCATGAAGACGGCCAACCAGGTCTTGTTCTCCATCCTCTTGTTTGCGATGTAAATGATGGCGCCGAGGATACCTCCTACAACAATACCAGCAAGACCGGAGAGTGGAATGGCTTTGGCTTTTTCACCTTCAAGGAAGAAAGGAATAAGGAAGACACCAATCTCTGCAACCTCTCTCCAGATGTTCCAGGCAACGTTGAAGCGAATGGACTTAAGAGTGAGACCAATCTGAACGCCGTCTTTGCCTTTCTTGCTTGCATACAGTCCTAAGAACTTGGGCATCTTGAGGGAGAGTTGAAGAATACAGAAGGCGGCAACAACCTTGGAAACACCTTCGATGATGTCGCCGACTCTTTCATCGAAATCTCTTGATAGGAGTCCCAAAGGAACAGCAACGCAAATGATGAGGATGACGGCAACAAGGGATGCCCAGCCAGCAGCAGTGTTGATGGCTTTGAGGCCGGCCTTTTGCTTCTCGGGCTCTTGCCATTCGGGCGTACGTTGAACTACGGTTCTGTATTGTCCGATGATGACAGTTCCTTCAAGCACTTCACGTGCGAAGATGGTCATCACGGCTCCGTTGAATAGTGGAACAGACATGTTGTTGGGTGGATAGGTTTAGACTGACGGTAGTGATAAGAAATAATGCCTATGAATTGATGGCACTGACAAATTAAATTATGTCAAGATGGATCGATGGACGGGGTTCGTTGTTTCCACAATACATCCAAAACATCATTTTGTCGAGTTTGTGGGAGCGTGTCTTTTCAGAAAGGGCACGCTCGATCTTCGGACACGCGGAATAACGGTTTGTAACAACTAACTCCTCTTGATGCTGCGTGCTTTCCGCGCAGGAGCGTGTCTTGCAAGAAAGAGCACGCTTCAATGACCCTTCTCTGAGGCAGGCCGGCGGGTAATATTCATCGTGACTCAGGCGGGACGAAAGAGAATAATTTTACCCGTCTGTCTGAAAAAATCTGAGGCCAAAAAGCTCCTGCCAAATCCACGATGAACCCACCTTGCCTCCTCCACCAAGCTGGCTCTCAACTACCATACACTCCACACACACTTCAACACTAATAATAAACAACTAATTCCAAGATGGCTCCACTTGCTGAAATCGAAGAAATTGACGACGACGTCCCTGAATTGGAAGAGGCTGACGATGTTCCTGAATTGGAAGAGGCAGCCGCTGCCGGTGGCGCTCCCGAAGCCGGGCAGGCCATCCACAACCGTGCCGAGAAGAAGTCTCGCAAGGCCATCCAAAAGCTTGGCATGCGTCAAGTTGGTGGAATTGTCCGTATGAGTGTCAAGAAGTCCAACCAGGTGTTGTTCGTCATCACAAACCCTGATGTGTTCAAGTCACCCACTGCTGATACCTATGTTATCTTCGGAGAGGCCAAGACTGAGGATCAGAACCAGATGGCTGCCGCTGCTCAACAAGCCGCTCAGGCTCAACAAGCTGCTGCCGCCGCCGCTGCTCAACAAGCACCTGCTGCTGCCTCTTCTTTGGAGCCTGTTTCTGAGGAACCTGCTGGAGGAGAAGATGCCGTCGATGATGAGGGTGTTGAGGCGAAGGACATTGATTTGGTCATGAGCCAAGCTGGATGCTCTAAAGCAAAGGCTGTGAAAGCTCTCAAGGAAAACGACAATGACTTAGTCAACGCTATCATGTCTTTGACCACCTAAATAATAGATGAAAATCAACACTTCTAATAGATCACTCATTTTTCAGATTATATGTACATCTTGTGTCAAGAATAGTTGAAAAGAGAAGCTCATTGATATAAATACTTCTCTTGCCTGCTATCTTTCCAACTCGATGATCGGTTCTTCATCATTCTTGTATGGATACATTCACCCGATGCTGGGGATAAATTTGTTGCCGATAGTGTTCAGTATTCGATATGTTGGTATTAGGGTTACCTCCTACAAAGAGATGCTACATATTGTGATTCCAAACCCTGATCTCGTCCCCAGAGAATACATTCTTACGTTACGATACGTCTGGCACAAATCCATCGATACAACAACGTATTTTTCATCTTTATCTCATCGTCACTTCTCAAAGACAAAGCGAATATCTCTAATATACTTCTCGGCTGCCATCAGCGCTGCCTTCCTTGCAATGAAAATTGGGATACCTGGAGAAACTCCATGAGTAAGACTAGTAATCTCACACCATTTTTCACCACGATAACTGACATCTCGGATTCAAATTGACACTCAGGAGCATCTCACATCGTGTTGCTTCTGCTGCTTGGGCATCGGCAGTTCCATCCTCGTTCTCCCACACACTCCTTGCAATGGTGAGATATTTTGATCCTTCGTCATCGTTTTCTGAATCAAGCCGTCGAGCATGAAGGAAGAGACGTAACTCTACTGGCTTGCGCACAACTGGTGGTTGACTTCTACTTCGAACTATTTTTGCTTCTCCTTGTATATTAGTTTTGGGGCATTTGCTTGGATTATGCACTCCCTTGGAAAAGAAGTGCTCGTTTTCACGTCCCAGGGACATTTTATTGTACTCCTTCACTCGTTCGCTATCCAGCAGAAGGTCGATCATGTCACGGGCAGATGTTGGGAGCAGTCCCCTCGCCCTTACCATCGGATATTCTGAGCCGTAGCCATCGTGTCCGCATTGAGCTGTCCATACTAATACTTCGTCTCCACGTGCTGCGTTCGGCCACGGCCCCATCGGACCTATGCTATGCCCATCATTGTCTAATTGCTGAGGGCGTTGATTGAGAATTTTGGCAGTGGTTCGTTCTGGAACCCATCGATCACTGTTATCCATTGCTGATTCAAGCCCAATCTCGAACAGAGCGTTGACAACTTCACTGACACCTGGTCCTTCTTCACTCAATGGTATCAATGATGTTGTATTCCCCCTATTAAAGGAAGCAAGGTCATGTGATCTAATATAGCTCTGCTGCCTTCTGAATAATTGCCGACCGTCCTCTAATCCTGCATGCGTCGAAGCAGCAGTGCTCGGTGTTTCAATGGAATCATTGCCATAGCTTGATTTTGCAGCGTTGCTCCTCAGCGGGGTGTCATCCATGTCTATGTACGATCTGTTTGCATTCTTATTGCCCTCATTCAATGATGGAAGTGAATCTAACGAGTCGGAGCTGTCGGAGCTTGCATTGCTTAGAAGTGAATAGAAGTCGCCATCTCCTTCATCTATTGAGCAAGCAGGTGTCATAAAATTGAGGCCATCCGATGATGATGAAAGTTGAGAACGAAGTGAGGATGCAAAAACTAATGATAATTGACCATTTGTTTGCTGTAGGCTCTGCAGACCTCTATTGTCGTTCGCTTCAAGGTGTTTAGGCTGTTGTAGGGCTTCTAATTCTTTCGTTGCAGACTCCAACTCCTGATACGCCAAGGCCAGTTTACTTCGTATAATGTCGATATCATTCTCGTGCGCATCAATTACAGAGCTGATATTTGCGATTTTTTGTTGTAAAAGAGCCACTGCTAGAGATCCATTATCAATTTGATTGCACTGTGCATGTCCATCATCTGCTTCATCTCCGCTGCCGCTTCCATTGCTCTCTTCCTCGGGAGCAAAGAAATGAAGGCCCGTGAGACCAAATAATGCTACAATGAGCGGATCCGTACTGAGTGGAATAGATTGCGATGACATGATTTATGATTTGAGGCAAACTCTTTGGATATTAATTCTATCGTCTCAACCACCACCGGTATGTAGTCTCTTGATAAGTCCTTGATTGACACCTCCAACATGAACATGACATCGAATTTCGAATTTTTCAAACGGCGAAGGGTGGACGGACAAGACAAGAAAGGCGGTACCGGATGCAATTGTTTCCATCAATCCGTACAAAATCTTTTATCACTGGCTCTGCTGGCGAAAGTAGTAAGTATATTCCAATCATTCTATACTATCGCAACCAATCATTATAAGCCCCTAGAAGCTGTTGATTGCGACATTCACAGCGTTGGATACGAGATGGGCCGCAATGCACCTGGCGACAGTCCCAAATTGGACCTCATCAGGTCACCTACGACGCTGTAGCATGGCCGATACACATATAAACAGCTTGAGTAGTGGCATATATCCTTCTATACTATCGTAACCAATCATAATGGGCCCCGAGAAGCTGTTGATTGCGACATTCACAGCGTTGGATACGAGATGGGCCGCAATGCACCTGGCGGCCATCCCAAATTGGACCTCATCAGGTCACCTACGACGCTGTAGCATGGCCGATACACATATAAATCGCTTGAGTAGTGGCATATATCCTTCTATACTATCGTAACCAATCATAATGGGCCGCTAGAAGCTGTTGATTGCGACATTCACAGCGTTTGATACGAGATGGGCCGCAATGCACCTGGCGGCCATCCCAAATTGGACCTCATCAGGTCACCTACGACGCTGTAGCATGGCCGATACACATATAAATCGCTTGAGTAGTGGCATATATCCTTCTATACTATCGTAACCAATCATAATGGGCCGCTAGAAGCTGTTGATTGCGACATTCACAGCGTTGGATACGAGATGGGCCGCAGAGTGCACCTGGCGGCCATCCCAAATTGGACCTCATCAGGTCACATACGACGCTGTAGCATGGCCGATACACATATAAACAGCTTGAGTAGTGGCATATATCCTTCTATACTATCGTAACCAATCATAATGGGCCGCTAAAGCTGTTGATTGCGACATTCACAGCGTTGATACGATATGGGCTGCAATGCACCTGGCGGCCATCCCAAATTGGACCTCATCAGGTCACCTACGACGCTGTAGCATGGCCGATACACATATCAACAGCTTGAGTAGTGGCATATATCCTTCTATACTATCGTAACCAATCATAATGGGCCGCTAAAAGCTGTTGATTGCGACATTCACAGCGTTTGATACGAGATGGGCCGCAATGCACCTGGCGGCCATCCCAAATTGGACCTCATCAGGTCACCTACGACGCTGTAGCATGGCCGATACACATATCAAACAGCTTGAGTAGTGGCATATATCCTTCTATACTATCGTAACCAATCGTAATGGGCCGCGAAAAGCTGTTGATTGCGACATTCACAGCGTTGGATACGATATGGGCCGCAATGCACCTGGCGGCCATCCCAAATTGGACCTCATCAGGTCACCTACGACGCTGTAGCATGGCTGATACACATATCAACGCTTGAGTAGTGGCATATATCCTTCTATACTATCGTAACCAATCATAATGGGCCGCGAGAAAGCTGTTGATTGCGACATTCACAGCGTTTGATACGAGATGGGCCGCAATGCACCTGGCGGCCATCCCAAATTGGACCTCATCAGGTCACATACGACGCTGTAGCATGGCCGATGCACATATCAACAGCTTGAGTAGTGGCATATATCCTTCTATACTATCGTAACCAATCATAATGGGCCCCTAGAAGCTGTTGATTGCGACATTCACAGCGTTGGATACGAGATGGGCCGCAATGCACCTGGCGGCCATCCCAAATTGGACCTCATCAGGTCACATACGACGCTGTAGCATGGCTGATGCACATATCAACAGCTTGAGCAGTGGCATATATCCTTCTATACTATCGTAACCAATCATAATGGGCCGCTAAAAGCTGTTGATTGCGACATTCACAGCGTTGGATACGATATGGGCTGCACTACACCTGGCTGCCATCCCAAATTGGGCCTCATCAGGTCACCTACGACGCTGTAGCATGGCTGATGCACATATCAACAGCTTGAGCAGTGGCATATATCCTTCTATACTATCGTAACCAATCATAATGGGCCGCTAAAAGCTGTTGATTGCGACATTCACAGCGTTGGATACGATATGGGCCGCATGCACCTGGCCGGCCATCCCAAATTGGGCCTCATCAGGTCACCTACGACGCTGTAGCATGGCTGATGCACATATCAACAGCTTGAGTAGTGGCATATATCCTTCTATACTATCGTAACCAATCATAATGGGCCGCTAAAAGCTGTTGATTGCGACATTCACAGCGTTGGATACGATATGGCCGCAGATGCAGCTGGCGGCCATCCCAAATTGGACCTCATCAGGTCACCTACGACGCTGTAGCATGGCTGATGCACATATCAACAGCTTGAGTAGTGGCATATATCCTTCTATACTATCGTAACCAATCATAATGGGCCGCTAAAAGCTGTTGATTGCGACATTCACAGCGTTGGATACTATATGGTGCTAGAGTGCTGCTGGCGGCCATCCCAAATTGGACCTCATCAGGTCACCTACGACGCTGTAGCATGGCTGATGCACATATCAACAGCTTGAGTAGTGGCATATATCCTTCTATACTATCGTAACCAATCATAATGGGCCGCTAAAAGCTGTTGATTGCGACATTCACAGCGTTGGATACGATATGGGCTGCATGCACCTGGCGGCCATCCCAAATTGGGCCTCATCAGGTCACCTACGACGCTGTAGCATGGCTGATGCACATATCAACAGCTTGAGTAGTGGCATATATCCTTCTATACTATCGTAACCAATCATAATGGGCCGCTAAAAGCTGTTGATTGCGACATTCACAGCGTTGGATACGATATGGGCCGCACTACACCTGGCGGCCATCCCAAATTGGGCCTCATCAGGTCACCTACGACGCTGTAGCATGGCTGATGCACCATATCAACAGCTTGAGTAGTGGCATATATCCTTCTATACTATCGTAACCAATCATAATGGGCGCTAAAAGCTGTTGATTGCGACATTCACAGCGTTGGATACGATATGGTGCTAGAGTGTTGCTGGCGGCCATCCCAAATTGGACCTCATCAGGTCACCTACGACGCTGTAGCATGGCTGATGCACATATCAACAGCTTGAGCAGTGGCATAGATCCTTCTATACTATCGTAACCAATCATAATGGCCACTAGAGCAGTTGATTGCGACATTGACATCGCAATAGATACGATCGGTAACCTCTGCGGATTTTCAATTAGTGTCGTTGCGACAGTAGCTTGTGCATGCGTTTGCTTTTTTCTTTACATATCGCTACATATGCTTCTTCAATCCTAGCTCCTCTCACTCTCTTTGCTGCTCATCTCTCTCTTTGCAGTGGGCGGTGGGTGGTTTATTCACTAGCACTTGAATCTTAAATCTGCCAAGAGATAACTCGAAACCGCTGACAGCAATTAATCATGATGATCTGTCTGCTTCTTATGATCTCGGCATGCTGCAGAAAAGTTGAATCCTTCACGACCACAGCGTCACGTGCCCAAAATATCATCATCTTTTGATAAAGCGGGATGCTTTTAATCAGTTTTTGATATAAATGAAGATTACAGTCAGGTATCATCATCGACGTCGGCGTGCGTGGATAGACGGAAACTTCTGATATCCTCTTTGCATGCTCCATTCATAGCAGCTAGCGTTCCCTTTGCATCTGCTGCCAATCTCCCGCAGAGCACAGGGCGCAGACCTATCTAAAACTGGCACAATAGACACCACTCTTTCCTATAGTTGCAATCAAAATAAGTGTCGACAAGCATTTAATTCACAAATGGTGCCTAAGAGTGGACAAAATTAATTCCAGATGAATGCAAAATCTATACTGAAAGCACTTCAACAGAATGTACCACGAGATGAGAACCGATTTCAAAAGAATTTTTGACTCTTACTCTACTCCTGTCAGCTACAAGCAGAAGTTTCTTGATCAGAATGGCATTTTTTAGTATGTGAGTTAAAAATGATGCATCTTTGGGATGTGTGATGGCAAATAATGCCATACTGTTCTAATTAATCTCTTTCTCTGTGTACTTGTATTTCAGATTATACAAAAGGATTTGATGGCCCAGGGAGACCAAATATCGAAGATGATGCAGAGAACAAAATCCAAACACAACAGTATGGGTTTAGAAACGAGGAGTGGTCCGCTATGGATGATTTATATTGTAGAGTTGGAGTATGGTCAGCGGTCAAGTGATTCTGATGCAGGAGAGTTGGCGGCTTTGGTTCAGAAAGTGATGCTAGCATTGGATGCTTATTTAAGTTTAGCTCCTGCTGCAGATGTGGAGCAGGCAAGTGCTAACCTGCTTCGCAGATGATAATGGTAATATGTTGTTGTTACGTCTCGGTCGATCATGCGCTGCTCCATTTTATTTGAAAGCAATCTTTACAAATTTCTCCAAATCTGCCGCTGCTTTTCCTCTGCCTGATGCATAATGCGCTGTCCTTTCGCTGACTTGCTGCGTTGATATCGTTGAGATCCTGCTTGACAGTTTTAGCCGCAGCTGCCGCTTCCTTGGTTCCAGCGATACTAGCAACATTATTCATCGTTGAAGCAGAGTGCCCAATGGTCCCGTAATTATTCCTTTGTACCTGTGACCATTTCTTTTCCTCGGCAAGAGCAGCCACCTCTGGAAGACGAGCACCTGCTTCACTATGCGTTTCAGTTGCACCTCAATATCCGGTCCTTTATACAACATATCGTGGGATCGATCACCTTATTTTTCTCGATTAGAAACTCAATGTAGTTCGGCATGGCTATACTTGCAGAATCTCCTCCTTTTGCCATTGGCAATTGAGGGAATGAGCATGCACTAGAGCCAGCGACGACGGTTCGGACAAAGCCCCGACGAGTTGTTGGCGCTAGAGTTGTGTGTTGTCTAGCGCCGGCTGGCGTGCTGTAGAACAAAGGCATGATTGCCGATTGTAGCGTTTGCCGCCGCCACTACTAGTGAAATTTCGGAGTGGGTTGGAGGAGGCGTCATACGGTGGGCTATTGCTACTTTGTGTATGGAGCCGAAACTCTGCTGTCCTATAAGTTGATTATATTGTTACTTGTGCCTATTGTATGTGTAGTGCTCCGAGTGTCCATGTCGTGCCATGGTCTCAAACCAAACACGTAACTTGTGTTTGATGAGAGAAAGATACTGTCTGCAAACAGCCTGTTTCGCCGTCCACGAAAGATCCCCTTGAAGACACCGAAATGAGAACTGAAAACTGAAACGACAGCTAGCAGCTCGAGGCAATATTTTGGGCAATGCCTTGCCCGCATGAATTGAAATTACACAACCAACAGCCAGCAGATATTAAGCATGGGAAACTCACAGCAAATGCCCATCAATGAATTCATTGAATTCATCAACCAGACGACGATGCGACGAAACGACAAGTTTGCCTCAATAATATGCCGGCACTGGCAGCTAAGTCGGACAGGCTTCTTCATCAGGATATAAACGATATATCTAACGTTGGCCAGAGTCGCACCATCCAACGATGCGGAGAGTCGTGGCAGCGATGAAGTCACGAAAAAGAGACATGCGTGGTTGCTAAACCATTCTTCATCACACATATGTCTTGGCGTCTGTGCCTCATATCTCAATCGTGGCTGCCTAGCCTGCTCTCCATATCCTACTCCGAAGTTAGGCCGCATCGATGTCCTACTTGCCATGCGGCGGTTTGCCAGCTATAGCATAGGAGAAATGATAGGCCTTCAGTTGCGATAGGAAACCTTTTATGAATTCTGCAACGCATGCGCTTCTCCCTTGGTTCGCGGGACACGTGCGACTACAGCATGATGAATGTGCAATATGCTTCGGCGATTGTTGTCCGTTCCACACTATATGGATCAGCCCTGCATGGAGTTAGGACAGTAGTTACACGGCCCTCAATAACTTACATTGTAGGGGCAGATTTTTGCAAGGTGTGTGGACAGGTGGTCAGACAGGCCTATTGAGCAAGCATACATTTCGGCCAGCGATTGAACCCTCGAAGAGAGTAGAATTTACTGCCACTCTCAGTACATGCGCAGTGCTCTGGCTTGTAGCTGGTTCCGACCATCGGTGCATTGCTATCCATGATCGATTACAACTGTCTTGGGATTGAGGATTGGTGCCAACAAACGCCCACCTGGACTATTCATTCTGCTGGCCAATACAGTCATGTTGTGGTTCAGACTAGCTCTATTCTTTGATGGAAAGGATGATTGTACTGGAGAAAGAGTCAAAGAAGCCGATTGAGAAGATTCAAGTAGATTCAAGCAGCGGCAATCTTCTGAATACAAGCCTCTTCACTACACTGGGTGGTGGCAGTAGCATGTTTCTGCTTTTACATTCATTACTACAGTTTTGCCCGTCCAAGAAACCATCATAACGCCCCTGAGTCGAGTCCTTTTTATGACTGGATTCGATTGAAGTCACTCTGCTCTTACATTAGCGCTGGTGTGCATTTGAGTCTCATTACGTCCATTTGCAGTAAGATTGTGTGGCAGAGTCATGCTCGAAGATCGGATTCCTGCTTGTAGCCCACAGCATCTTGATTGGTTCATTGGCTCTGCCCTTTTCCATGGATTTACCATTCAGTTCCAGACTTGCCAGTCTGGAGAGGTTTCTTGCTGGATTCAGTTTGGGTCAATGTCGCTTTTCCTATCGGCAGAATGTCGTGCTGGGCATATTTGGTAAAGGTGTTGGGCCCAGTGAATCAAGGTAGATGGATGGGTGCAATGATTGCAATCTCGGCCTTTCCTCCTCGTATCGTTGGACCTTTCATAGCATTGGAATTACTTGAAATGGTGCGGTGGGAAGACGTGGCTCGAGTTTGGCATATGCGCTTGCTTATTGTTTCGTGGTGTTTGCGACTGGTCATGCAAAACATTGATTTTGCGTGTTCCGTATGAAGATTTTCTTGATGACTTTGAGAAGAATGTTAAGCAACATGGCAGGAACCAATTGCAAGAAGTGTACAGCCCTATTCCAAGTCCAATCATTGGAAGGCGCCCTGTCGTTCGAAAGCCAAGAGCTCAAGGTTAAGGCAGAAAATCGTCTCCCGTTGTATGTTTTTGTTTGTCGTCGAATATAAGTGTGATATTTGGAAAATTTCTAATAAGCTAAGTTAATCATTGGTGTTTGTTGCAAAAGGTATCACAAGTAGCTACAAAATCTCAAGCCATTGACTCTTGTCCATGTACTGCCAACGCTTGTTCAAAGTCTCTTTCAGTACAAACCTTCTCCCAATCTGTCAGTTCTGCTTTAATCTTCCCTGCATTTGCATGCAGGTCCTTGCAGAATGGTAATATCTTAGTGATTGTAGGCGTGCGAAGCCAATCAGACACTACTCTAATCGCAGATATGACGTATTCATGAGTAAAAATGCCGCCTCTGACTGACGGTGCAATGAGAGCGGCTATATCCGGTTGATCAAATTCAATAGCCACAGCCTTTTATCACAGATGAGTATTCCATGGAGTCATCGCATTAAACACTTGTGCCCATTTCTTGTCGTTGAGCCTCTTTTTGACTGTATCGGATGGGGAGACGGCAACTTTGATTTCGTTGATGAGATTGCCGTGCGATGGTACGACTTCAGCCACTGGGAGGAACACGCTGGCTTGTGCAGCTGCAGCACCACCTTCTCCGTCGAAATCATTGGCATTTCCTCCTACGACAGCAGCAGCATGGCCAACTACCACCGGTGCAGAAGTTACAGCAGCAGCCCATTCAGCTGGTGGCGCAGAAGGAGCAGCCAGGTCAATTTCCGCTTCTGATGGTGGCGCACTTGGCTTCACACCCATTGAAGGTGCACTGGGTGTTGGTGTTTGCTATGGCGGTAGCAACAGGGATGCTAGGCTGGGGACTAGCATTTGAGCACCATAAGACGTCGGTGTGCCAAGATAAATTGGCACAGTGATTGTCGGATGATCAATACACGTGCCGTCAAAGGTAATCTTTATCTTCATCCGATGGCTGACTTGAACCAAAGCGCCATTGTACGTCTGCAAAGCTGACGCTGGCACGTTGAGCAGGACTCTATTTTCACCGTCAAAGACTGCTTTGTGGATCGTCTGAAGTGTCTGCTGTTTCCTGTCTCTGTGCGAATCTGTATTTTTTTGTCTACTCTGCTGCTCTGCCTTTACTTCTTCTTTTGCTCATTTCACCCCAGCGTTCAGTGCGATTGAATAGTCTTCGTGCAAGTGCATCTTTGGCGTACTCACTATGGTAGCCCGGCAGTCCAGCGCACCTCTTGTTTAATATCTACGGTGACACTGGTTATCCTTTGTCGTGATCGATTTTTACAAGCAAAATCAATAATAGCCGTCTCTCCACGTCCAATCCTAGTGTTTGCGATACGCGCAGCCATGGTGATAGAACCCATGTTGAAACAGCATGATTGAATATCTCTGACGATTGGAGGAACCAAATTGCTTACTGGCTGCATAGAGAGAGGAGCGGACATGACATTGAATAACTGCTCCACTTTGGTGATGCCCACCGACATGAGCTTTGAACTTGTAATTAATCAAACTATAACCGCCATTTCTTGCCATATACATTGAGCTGGGAAGATCGTGGGGCAATTCAATTTGGAAAGGAAAGCGGAATTGAGACCCGGCCTGAACATTCTCAACCTGACCTAAGTTGACATTGACACGATAGATTGATCTCTCGGCATTTCGATACGTGTATGGTGACGCGTTTGATGATTTCCATTGCTATCTGTATACGACGTTGTTTCTGTATACCTGACCCTCGTTCGCTCCTTGCCTGTAATGTATGCCTCAACTCTAACTTGATTGATATTATTGGTTGCCTGCGCATAAACAGACCCTGTGAGGGTTCGACCAGCAATAAAATTTGAATTTGGTGTTTGCGGCGAATCTAGGACGGATGGTCAAAGTCCCGTTCGAAGATGACGGTGAATTTCCCATCGTTAGGCAGTTACAATTCCACCCTTTTGGTGGGGTCGATTGATGGTCAAGGCACGGCCACTAAGTAGAAAGTGCACGCACTGACCTTTTGGTTTTTTGGGTTGTGATTTTGCTTGTTTTGCCGCTTGCCGCTCCCCTCCTTTGGCCTGCTTTGCTCACTCTCATGGTTCCCCCACACGGGTTCCCATCGCCCAGTTCCCATGCTCTTGTGGTATTTAGGAGAAACGGCGGGAACAGAATGTCTGATGTCATCGGATTGATGCGACGCGTTAGGTACACTTCTATCAAAGTCAATGACGCAGACACGCACTCGACCATCAACAACAACACTTATTTAGAATTCTACATATTGATTACAGGGGTTGACACATCACGTCTTCTACCACCTACACAACTTTATCTTATCTTCTGGTGGCTTGACGACATCAATCGACGCACAATATCAATATCAACAAGTATCTATCATGCAGAGCATCTATCAAAGCACTTCACTACTTCTCTTGGCCTTCGGGGCTACTGCTGATGCCTTTTCCACCACATCCAATGCGCCTTCTTCTACAGGACGTGACGCAAGTCGGATCTCTGACCGTGCCAACCATCGGCTGCGGTACAATCGCGTGGTCGACTGACTTTTGGCCGTCCAAATCCCGAGCTCGTAGATTTGGTTTCAACCGCATCCACCAACCAAAATGGAGTATTCTTGGACACAGGTGAACGATATGGCTCACATGCAAAAACTGCTTTGGGTATGGGATGGGGTGAGACGGAATGCTTGGTTGCCAAACTTTTGAAGGATAATGATGCAAGTGAAAGATCATCCATCGAAAGCAGTGGTAGCCACAAAATTTCACTCCTTCTCCATTGAGAACGACTGTAGAAAGTGTTGTAGAGGCTTGTGAGGAGTCACGTAAACGTTTTAGGAGTAGAGAGTATTGATTTATATCAGATCCAGATGCCAGATATTGTGAAACCACTGCGAAAATTCGGATTTGATAAATCATACGACAAGGTATATTGGGACGGATTGGCCGAATGCTATAATCGAGGTTTGGTTCAGAACGTAGGCGTGAGTAACTACGGTCCTACACTTGTCACTAGAGTGCAGTGAACATTTGGCAAAGCGCGGTGTTCCTCTTGCATCGAATCAGATTGCCTACAGTCTCATCGGAAGGCACAATGGAGCACAGCAAACTCTTGATACATGCAACGAGCTTGGAGTGAAGGTATTAGCCTACTATCCATTTGCCATGGGGTTTGCTGACTTGGAAAATATACGAGTGCCATGCCAGAACTTTCCGCAGAGCATGCTCTCACAAGTTCATTGACGAGAGTCGACGAAGCAAATTTGAACAAAAAGACTTGGAAAGGTATGCCAAGGGGACGGCAAGAGTATTCCCGCTGGCGGTGTTGCTCCGTTATTAAGCACCATGGAGAGAATGTGCCAATGATCGGGATAAGACTGTAGCTCAGTTGCCTTGAACTACATTATTTGCAAGGGTGCTGTTTCCGATTCCTGGAGCTCGTACAGCTGCACAATATGTTGACAATATGGTGAGCATTAGGATGGCGTTTTGACTGAAGCAGAAGTTAGTGAAATGGAGAATGTGGCCTGATAACTTGGGTTTCTCCTTTGATGGGGCAGGATTCAAACGAAGCAATGCAAAGTTTGTAGGTTATGGGATGGAGACGTGTCATTGACATAGACATGATTTACATGCTGATTGTCTTGTTTTGATTGTATATTTGACTATTTTAAACTTTTAAGCATTTGTATATTTACCATACATTGCCTTTGATCTAGCATAAGTTGAGCTACAGACACAATAGAAGCAAGCCTACAATAGAAAGAGGCAGTCCAAAACAAAAACGAAGAAAAGGACGGGACTTGATTGTTGATCCCGTGGACTCCCACTTTCAAGAAAGCAAGACCCTATTTTTTTAGAGAAGCATGGTCGGTCCTCCTCTTCTGTCGTGGACCCTGCCAGTTTTTTAGGGCCATAAACGTTGTGGTCGAGCATTTTTGCACACTAAATTTTGTATCTTGACAATTTTGCACATAGGAACTAATACATCTTCTTCTACTGTTTAGAGCGCTGGCGTGCTAGCCCGGCTATGGTGAAAGCTCATGAATTCATTAGAATTCCAGCTAAGCAAGAGGGAATGAACATGAACATGAAGAATGAAGAGAGATTCAGGTCTTGACCATGCCATAAAATTTCGAAGTCAATACAGACACAAACTCATCGACAATAAAAGAGATTTGCATGTATAAGCCAAATCTCTCACCCCAGCAACACCAAAGCAACAAGCATTCATCAACCACACCGGCAACTTCGAATACAAAAACTGCTCAGGCACTATCCGCAGGCGAATTTATCTTCAACACCATGATTCCTCAAGCTACAGCCGAATCCACCGAGGTCCCCCTCTCCTCCAGTCCTCCAGAAAAAAATAGCAATGGTCCTCCGTATGCCGAGCATGGATCTCAAGCTCCAATCAGTTGACTTTGACTTCGTCCCTACCGTGGACGGCGGGTGTAGAAATTTCCAACGCGAAGCCCGGTCCAGTTACAAGTTCTGACTTTGTTGCTCAGAACTTTCTTCTCTCCAACGCTAAGCTAGAACCGCTCAATGATGTACCACGACCACGGCCTTTAAAGCTGGAACGGGTATCTACCGCCGATTCAATCTTGAAGGGAAACGATCTCCATGACGGTAGAATATCTAGTTCGGACTGGAAAATGGGAGAGTTCAGAGATGAGTCTAGAAGTGCTATGAAACAATTATTGGATAGACCAAAGCCCCCATGCATGGGTTCACTTTGTTCTGGAATGCAGAGGATGTCTACTGACGATGGCATTAATTTAGAATGCACTAACATCCCAAACCGCGCCCCCCCAGCAAGGTTGCCCTCAGATATGTCAACAGATTGGGTTGGCGACTTCCACAAAGAGCAGGCTGCACCTCCATTACAGATAAGGCCATCCCTCTTTGATGAAAAGGAAAACTCGGACAGAAAATTATTGGATACCCAGCCTCTGTCTTTAACGCATACTGTCCCGCTTACCCAAACTACGATAACAGCATCCAGCACAAGACAAAGCACGAAGGACTCATCCTCCTCGACCGAAAAGAAGTCTTCTAAAAAGAAGAAGAAGAAGCCTAAGCGTATCATTGATGAAGGATGTGTCTGCGTTCCTACTGATGAAGATGTATTATTTGGAAGAGGAGGTTTCACCAACTCTCACCCGGGCAATATCAGATTTCGCGAGAAGGCTCTTGAATTCCGTCATGTGTACGAAAGAAGTTCCAAGGAGGAGAAGTATAATATCTCACAGATACTTCTTGAAGCTGTCACAAGTGAGGGTGCTCGTTTCCTGGAGAGAGGCCAGGATGGCGAGTGGCACCAAGTGATTGGCAACGGGGCAAGGAAGAAGGCCAGTCAGGCACTGAGAGAAAGAATGAAGGGCACCCCACGCCGTAGTAAGGGTGCTGCTAATCTGACAAGTAGTGTGACAAGTGTAAATAGTGTCAACAGTCAGGGACTCGCGTCTGCAGAAGCTTACTTTGAACAAGAAATCAACGGCGATACTGGTAATGTATATGCGGTTTAAGAATACGTTTCGCTGCAATAGATAATATAAATGTGTAAATATGGTTGAACGAAGTTAATCTAGTAGGTCTCTTTTATTCTATCATTTCACTACTTCTTCTCTACTACTATACATCAAAAAGTGCATTCAGTTGATGCGTTGACGCTTGCCCAAGTTGAGCGTCGTGAACTTTCGGATAGGTGCGACTGGTACTGGCACATCGCGTCTGGTTTTAGTAGGTTCCTCACAGCCGCTGAATATGTTTATTCTTCACAGCGTTTTCTTGCCATTCCTTTGATTGAATCTTAGCTTTTATAGCTGCGGTATGAGGATCTTCATGACTGGCTTCCATCGGGGTGAACTCGGTAAAGTTACTGTTTCGGGTTTGAGTGTGAACGTAAAGAAAAGTTGTTTGTTAGTAGAAATCGTGCTGAAAAGCATCGTCAAGGGTATATAGTTTGATCTCACCAGTATCTCATGTTGATTATTCTTCAATGCAATTGGTTGGGTGTGGTCCTGCTGTTTAGGAGAGCTGAAAATAAATGAGCTGAAAAACGACCGCTTGGCGAGAGAACGAAGTTGAGTGCGACTGAATTTTTGGCGAAGCCGAACCTCCCAATCACATCCACGACGATAACTAACCCGAACAACTTCCAGCTCGTTGTCTTATAAAGCCAACTGCACCATACAACCAAATGCCATCTACCACTACTACCAGCAGCAAGAGTGAGGCACTAGCTCGGGCGAGAGCCTGGCGAGATCAGAGGTGCGCAACTCCTCCTACTTCAGCAAAGAAAGTAAAGAAAACCGCAGCCACCGAAAGTCATGACCAAGAAGGCTTCACCAACGAATCTCCAATCCGAATGTCAACCAGGTCTGCACCTCCTACAAAGAGAGTTGGTCAGGTACTACCGTCGCAACAAGCACACCGAAACAGGAGGCAAAAGATCGGGCTCTCACTCGGGCACGAGAGTTTGCGGCTCGGTTGAAAGATAAGAAGGAGCAACCAAAGGAAGACAGCATGGACATCGACATTCCTGCCGTTATCAATATTGAAGATGAGAATTTGAGCACTGCGTGTACGACTATTCCTACTGTGCATGAAACACAAATCTCGCCCGCAGAAATGGAAGAGATGAAACGTATCGCCGCCGACATGAAGAAGTTATCTCAGCGCTTGGAGGCTGTAACAAAGAAGAGCAGTTGATGCAACTAAGTGTCAAGTTTCTGATAGGGCACATCGTAGGTAAATGCAATAAAACTAAAGTAGAAAGAACTAATCTATTCTTGTACTCCCAGCAATGAGCTCAACGTCTCAACATCATCCTTGCTTAACACTTCTTCGCCATTCTGGAATCTCATCATGATATCTACATCTTCTTTCATATGAGTGACATCTGTTGTTCCCGACAATGGTGTATGTCCTAAACTCATCATGTAGGCATACATAAGAGTTTGTGGAGAAAGATTTTTGTTCAGAGCCATTGCCTTCCACTCACGGCTTTTAATTGCCTCTCTGTTTGCCGACAGTGTCCAAAACGACTGATACGTTACTCCATATGCATCGCAAAGATCACGCAGTTCAGTATCGAAGCCGCTTTGACTGTAAAATCTATTTTGCAGTACTTTGGGTTTGATATGAGAATCTTCGTAGAGACGGAGGAACGTTTTTTGGTCATAGCAGTTTGCTAGTCCTAACTGCCGGACTTTATTTTCTTCCACAAAGCTTTCAAATACACGCCCATACCCTTAGCGTCTCTTCGTATGATCTCATGGGCGAGTGCATCACTAACGAATCAATGTAATCAGTTTGTAAATTCTCTAAAACTTTTTGCAAGGCTCTGTTTAACCTGTTCTTCCAACATTTCGAGCTCATCGTAAGGGATCTTATTCGGATCTTGCCCATCAAGTGACGTAAACTTCGTCTGAAGAAAAAAATCCGATCTGGTCAACCCAAGTTTTTGCCGCTGCCTCTTTCCACCCTTCTCCAACTCCTGCTTCATTGTAATGCTTCGGCTGACATGCTGTATCAATAAATCTGAATCCAGACTCTACCGCCTTTGAAACAAGTGAACGCGGTGGCGTCTTTCTTCCATGCGGTACCATAGACGATGTAAGGAAGCTTTGATTGCAGCATGTACTTTGCCGACTGTTTATTCATGGTGCCCTTGGGTTGTTCGACTAGTACCGATTGGATTTGACCCCGGAGAGTTGTCGTTTTGCTGCCGTCTTTCTCAATCGATTTGCTTATCAGTGACAACGCGATTAACCAAGCAATACAGATGACAGCGGACACTACGATTACGGCTGTTAGGGTTGATTTGTAACGTCTTGTCTTTCTTGGCGTAGGATTTACAATCACCATGGTTATCGCTTCAGAAGGTTGCCACAGGTAGGTTGTAAGAAAGCTCTAGCGATATATTATGTATCACTAACAACTTCTTCTGTGGTAAAACTTCTAAGCCCCTACTCTAGACCAAGCAGAATTGTAGAGTCTGCTTTATCAGATGACGTTGAATCCTAGCCTACTTCACACGGATTATGATGTAGTACAGGTCATTATGGACGGAAAATCTTCATGGTCAAAATGCCAGGCAATCAAAATTCAAAATGCCTGCGCCAATCACACGACGGTTCGCTCCCCGTTATCGTCAGTACAAAACTGGCATTATTCCGGCATTATTCCAACAAAGATACAACTATGGACACCCGCAAGACGTTTATCACAAAACAAGTAAGGTGTGAACCGTCGTGATCATCAATGGCCAAGCCTCAGCCCCCAAATAAAACAGCTTGATGGCAGAGCGCGGAACACCTCCTCCATAATATATCACCATCATCTCTTGTTCTTTGTTCTTCGTCGTCTGATTTTGGAAGGCACTTTGGGTTTGGAGCGAGCAAAGAAGAATTCTAAAAGTATCTTGCCTGGAGATAGAGACGCAATGAATAGCATTCTTTTCTTCACCACACTTGTGCTGCTGGACTCGCGGGCAGTTTTATCGTTCACAACTTTTCACAGCCAACAAAAGTGCATCGGTTTATCTTCGAAGCTCTACTCTACGCCTACGCCGATATCACCACTCAAAGAAGAACAAGAGCAGCCATCACTGCCACCTGCAGATATTCAACAATCACTTCAATCACTAGCGTCCACAACTCTCTCATTACTCTCTGGAGATGAAAATGCAGCCGCTCATCTGTTAGGAGGTGCGTCACAAAAACGACACGTCGTCACAAATGTCTTTAAAGCATACGATGTTTGTGAAAGCGGAACGTTAAGTCTGGAAGAGGCCCGTTCGTTATTTGCAGATTTAGCAAGAAGTATGGTATTGGAATTATCAAAGGGGAGCAGTGGTGACGAGGATAATGAACGTGTGTCACCAGCGAAAGCCCATGCACAAAGAGTGCTGGCGGATGATGAAGCTGGAAATACAATTGATAGAGTGGCAAAGAAATTATTGTTAATGGCTGATACCGATGGTGATGGAAAGATAAATTTGCAAGAGCTGGCTCAGTTATTCGAAACAGTGTTCGAGGCCAATCATTCGGAACTTGGCAGTGATGGTGCTGTGAGTGGGACGTTTCCTCAACCACTGCGGGCACTGGCAGGATCGTTGCAGTTACTTCCGCCACGTGAGCGAGCTGTTGCTTCCGAAGCTGCAGATAGATCATCTTTGTGGAATGTTGGTGTGCCTGGTGATGATCATTCTCTTCGTCGTGTTGTGCTTGAGGAAAATGGAAGGGGAAAGAAATCCAATACATTGTCTCTTGTTGGGCTCGGACTTAGCGCCGATGCTAGTGCATACTTTTTACCTGAACTGGGTATAGCATTAGATGCTGGGCTACATGTGTCATCTCTCCTACCTAAAACAGTGCTTCTAACTCACGGCCACCGTGATCACATTGGAGCATTACCGGTCCACATGTCCAAAGGTGCAATGTGTCTGGTCCCCAGACCGATCGAACGTTTAGTGAATAAATTTCTGTTGGCAGAAGCACAGCTCAACTATGGCGATGCCAGTCAAACGGACGAGGAAACAATAACTGCTTTGGGAAAATTCAATGTTGTTGGTGTTGATGATGGTTTCCGGATAATGCTACCGAAGGATAAATATATGGGCTCACCGACCCCAATAGGCATACAAGTATTTTCGGCACCGCATAAAGAAGGAGTGCCAGCTTGCTCTTACGGTGTATTTCGACAAAAACAAAGACTAAAGCCTGAATTCCAAGAAATGAGCAAAAGTGAGATTGGGGCCTTCCTTCGTGAGAAGCGGGCTGGTGGAAGCAACGGGGAGGAAAACTTAAGTATTACTGAGAGCTACGATGAAGGTGTGATCTTCTATACCGGAGACACGACAATTACGCTTCTTCGAGAGCGATGGAAAGAAATACTGCCAAATTACAAGTATATCATTCATGAGGTCACCTTCCTCGGTCCGCCATCCTCCGACCTGGACGCAAGTGTGAGGGCAAAAGGTCATACACATTACGCCCAGTTACATCCTTGGATATTAGCCTTCCCGCAGACAACATTCATCTGCGTCCACTGGTCGCTCAGATACTCAAAAGAAGAAATCTTAAACTGGTTTGACAAGAATTACAACGGTGTGCCAAAAAACGTGGTATTGTGGTTATAGGATACATACTTTAAATTTATTATTACTATTTGCTGTTCTTTCGACGGTGTTCTTCATACTCCTCCCGGACACGAATGTACTCGCTCGTGGGTATCGCATATCGCAATTGCCTCAGTACATTTGCATCAACGCATCCTCCACCTGCTGGCACCTGTAGCCTTTCTGGTATCACTGATGACTTCACAGCCGTGTTGGGAGTTTGATATGCTAGCCTAAATATATCAATGACCCGTACATCTCTCTCATCTGTATCAGGCAACAAGTTCACGCATGCTCTAATCATTCCTGCAAAAGTATTACTGTCCGGTTGAGCGTACGGAAACGACAAGAGAGCATCTGACACTCCTTCGGCAATATCATATGTTTCTTTCAGTGCAAGCTGCTGGCTCAACTTGATGTCATCATCAAGTTCATCTTTGGGTACACCCACACCACGTGCAAAACTACAGCAATTGATTACGGTGTTGAAATCTTTCGTTTCCGGTGTCACTGCCAATGTAAAACTATCCTTGCTGCCCAAACCATTTTGAATGTCTCTCAATTTGTTGCGATTCAACTCACACGCCCGAATCATTCGAAACAATATCTCTTCTACTTGTTTCGGTGCATCAATGTGATGACTCCATGCCCATGCAGAGAGTGCAATCCTATATGACTCCGTGGTGGGTTCAATTTTCGGCTTGGTACGTCTCACTGCCAGCAACTCCATCCAATTTAGCAAATCAGTCACTTGCCTTGCTCTATCGGCATTCGAGATATCACCTTTCCCCCGTCGTCGCACCAATTCTGCATGTGACTTCATAACAATATGAAAACACTCCTCATCGGGCAATACCTCCTTACCCAAATTGTTTCCCGCTTTTGATATAGATAGCATATGACGCAGTATCTCCTCGGCACGATCGGGCCCCTCCAATGTGTGCGACGCATGCCCCCACGCATAAATGACACACTTGTACGTATGCAAATTAGGCTGAACCTTGGACAATCCAATCCCCTGCCAAGACGGTGCATCACTCGATTGATGATGATGAAGCTCCTGCATTAAATCCAATATACGCATAGCTCGTATAGAACTAGCCTTGGTCCCACCCCGTATATGCGACCATGCCATTAGCACTTTATTGAATACATTTGTATCTGGTTGCAATTCGGAATTGTAAGGAAGGTCTCGATTGGTTATCTCGGAGAGACGTTGTAATTCCTCGTGCTTTGCTTGCATTCTCATTAGAAGTTCTTCGGCGCGTTTGGCGCAGTTGAAGCCTGCTTTGGTTGCGTCTGGGATGGATTTGCTGTTGGTAGTACTTGTAGTAGTAGTGGTTGCGGCGCTTCCTTTGGAACTTTCAATGACTGCCGCTTGAGCCCATGCATCAATTGCCAAAGCATAGGATTGGTAATTTGGCTGAGGCAGTAACGAAGCAAATTGAGAAGAAGAAGACGATGGTGCATGAAGATTTTCCATCCAATTGAGCAATCGTTGTGCACGTTCTGCGGCAATTTGTCCTTTGTTGGAGTAACACCATGCTGAAATACAGAGGTTGACTGTGTTGGGTGTAATTAGAACAGGAGGCGATGACGACGACGATGATGATTCTGCTTTAGCCCATTCATCAAATATCTCCTGTTGAGTGACCCATAATTTCGCAAGGCACTCTTCAGCCTTGTAAGGTGCAATAAGTGGATTGTTCTTGATCCACTGATTAATTTGTTCCTCTGCTTGCTGACGTGTGAATTGGTGTTCTATGGATATATTATTATTCGAGGTAGTTATCGTTGTTGCTGGATTATTGTTTTCGATGGATGATGATGAAGGCGAGTTGGAAAAGTATGCGGCTGCATCGAAGGATATGGTTGACAGGGCACGGCTGGTATGATGACGATGAGAAGCGATGGTTGGAATTGACGACGTTACGACGATTCTTTTTCTACTGCATGATGATGATGATGTTACTGTCCAAGGCCGACAGCGCCGACTCAGACTGCGCGATGATGCTGATAGCATGATGACTATGCTGCTGCTGCTGCTGTTGCCTCTACTGAATTATAATTATTCTATTGCCATCCACGTACTTACTTCGGGTTCGGCCGATGTCATCGTGGCAATGTTCTTGCTTCCGGATTCCAGAGTTCTGAAGAAAGTGCCAATCAAACTTTTAACATTACAGATATTGTAACAGCAAATGGAAGATCGCGACACGGGAATAGGCACACTAAATCTGCAACACTTTCAGGTGCTCATAAACTCCATGACGACAACATCGTAGGTATTTAGCTCACTATTGACAATTAATAATAAGATCACCATGACAAAAATCGGCTTCATCGGACTAGGAATAATGGGCGAAGGCATGGCCAACTGCCTCCTCAAAGATGCCGTCGCCGGCACACCCGAATCACCCCTAATCATCTGGAACAGAACCTCTGCAAAAAGTGAAAATCTCAAAGCATCCCATCCAGATAAAACCATTGAAATCAAATCATCTGCAAAAGACGTTGTATCCAGCTGCGACATTGTATTCTCCATGCTATCCACTCCTGAGGCAAGTGCCGCTGTATTCGATGATGCTACCAATGGAACACTCGCGGGGGTGTCTACCTCCTCGGTAATAATTGATTGTGCCACACTTGCCGAGAGTGATATGAAACGAATGAGTGACCAAGTTACTGCCAAGGGAGGAAAGTTTTTAGAGGCACCTGTATCGGGATCAAAAGGTCCGGCGCATGGGGGACAGCTCATCTTTCTTTGTGCAGGATCGAAAGCAGTGTTTGATGATGCTACAGTGCAAGCTGCACTAAATGCAATGGGAAAGGCGAGTCACTACTTTGGTGAACAGGTTGGAAAGGCCACACGTGCCAAGCTTGTGGTTAACTCACTCATGGGGACAATGATGGCAGCATTTGGGGAATCACTGGCACTTGCCGAATCACTTGATTTGGATGGATCTAAAATGCTAGAAGTTATCAGCCAAGGAGCCATCGCCTCTCCCATGTTTGCGTTGAAAGGGCCGAAAATGTTGAAGAAGGATCATGCACCCAATTTTCCATTATGTCATGCTCACAAGGATATGAAACTTGCTGTTGATGCTGCCAAGAGTGTAGGTACTGAATATTCCGTGACACAGGTGGCAGAGGAGACATTTCGCAAGGCTCGGGAAGACGAAGAGCTCAAGGTTGCCAATGAAGATTTTAGTGCTGTGTTTGAAAAGATTCACAAGGAATCTAAAAGTGATTATTCAAAGAAGAGAAAGTTGGGTTGAAACAATCGCAATACAATAATAATATAGAAATCTGCTAATATATTACAACAAGTTGAAAGACAAAGAGTCACAACATTCATCATCATTCATCAAATCCAATTCGATGATATGGTAGTTAGGAATTTTGTTGCTTCTGCATACGAATAGCAAGAGCACGTTTACGGTTCTCTTCCATTCGCCGCTTTTGCTCTGCAGTCAATGTGGGTGACACACTGGCTGCAGATGGTGGAGTTGGGTAGGGATTACGGGATCGTTGTTGTTGTTGGGGTACCGGGCTAAGTCGTTGTTGGAACTGTGCTGGTTGTGGTGGACGAGGTTGGTATTGTTGCTGTCGATTATAGGGATTACCCGAGTACGACGACGGTGGTTGACGTTGATTCGTGTAGGGATTCGGATTATTCACAGGTGTACAGCCACTGCGGCGTGTTTGATTCTGTGATGGTGGTGGATTTGGGGCTACAAAAGGATCGGCGAGATCTCCAATTCCGTCATCAAAATTCTTCAAAATTTCCGTTCCATTTCTTTTCGGATTGGGAGCACCACCATTCAACAAACGATAGAATTCCTTCACCTTTGGATGGGCGCGAAATGCCTTCTCGGAAAAGCCACGCAACGTTAGCAAATTGAGTTCTGTTGCACGGCTGAGGGCAACGTATGCTTGTCCGTACTCAAACACGCCAGCCAAATTCACAGTGAGGTTGGGTATCGTCATGCCCTGGCTCTTGTGGACACTGATACTCCATGCAGGCCGAAGAGGAATCTGCACCCTTGAGCTAACAGTCTGATCTCCCATTTTATTCGTCCACTCCTCAGGATGAATGACAAATTCATTGTCATCATCGCTACTGTCATCTCCATCGATGGAACAATCCTTCCCTACAGCTCGAATAGAGTCAAATCTAACAACAGGGAAGTCCATTTTCTTAAAGCCAGTGGGTAGCTCACTTTCATTATGTGGTCTTTGGAATCTCACCACAACTCCACGGCTACCATTGGCCAGCCCTTTCTCCAAATCAATATTCTTGAGCAACATGACCTGTGCTCCCACCTTGAGCTCAAGTGTTGCAGGTGCCTGGCAATGTTTCAATTGTGCCTTGTAAGTGTCATTGATTCCTCTATCTCTTGCCGCGAATGAATGAACATCTCCAGGCAAGGTGTCCATCTCGCGCTGGTTGGCCTTGTCGACCTCTCTATTGCGACACTCTAACAAAGTTGGCTTGATTTGCTCTTCCTCCTCCCCCGATCTTTTCGCAAAGGCAGCAGCAGGCAAAACACTATGACGTCGCAACACCTCAGCCGACGTTACTGATAATTCTCCAATCCTAGCTTCATCCAAAATATTCAACAAAGTTTGATCCCCACGTTGACGAAACACTTGCGTGAGTAACACCGAACACTTGATCACCGTCGACCAACACTTGGCTTCAAATGCAAAACCATCCTTGCTCAACTCCACCGGGGGTAGTTGGAAGAAGTCACCACACACCACCAACTGCACTCCACCAAACGGACGTCGATCATTCCTAGCCCTCGACGCAATAAATGATAACTTATCCAAAAAACTCGCCGCCATCATGGACACCTCATCAATCACCAATACATCCACCTCCCTCCATCGTTGTTTCGTGTACTCATTGCCCATGACCCGCTTGGCCATATCGGCCATCGATCCATTGCCAGCACCAACTCCTCCAAAACTATGAATGGTTATCCCACCGACATTACAAGCTGCCACGCCTGTGGTGGCGGTAACGACAATATTCCGTGGTTGTCCATTACGTTTCCCTCCAATACCATCTGCATTGGCCTTGAGCAAGGTTGACAGTACATGAGACTTGCCTGATCCAGCTGGACCAGTGAAGAATGTCGAATGGCCCGAAAGTATGGATTCCACCACGAGGCATTGCTCCTCGTTGAGTGTGGAACGCAGATTGGATGGTAATTTGACAGTGATTGGTGGAGGATTTCGCAGTGACTTTAGAAAATCTTCATTTTGGAATAATGACACGTCATTGTCATTGCTGTTGGATGCGTTGCCTCTGTCGTTGATGCTGTTGAATCCTCCTCTTTTGTATGGATTATCACACGGCAATGTGCCAACACGGGCAGCTGCTCCGCGGTAATCAGCAACGCGTATCGATCGAGATGATGGTGGCTGTCCGTTATTCTGCTGCTGCTGCTGGTTCCGAGAAGAGTATTGATGATGTTGAGGCGGCGGCGGCTGTTGCTGTTGTCGTGAATTATGATTGTGACTGTTGTCATGCGGCACACCAACTCGTTGTCCTTCGGCAATGATGTTATTTCGATTGAGCGCTCCGCTTCCGCTTCCGCTTCCACGCCATGACGAACGACCACCACCAGCGCGGGCCTCGTAAGTGCCCCAGTCGCTGTCGTAAGAGGATCGTTTGCGTGATGAGGTGGGGTTTCTACTGAGCCATTCTCCGCTCATGGTGGCTGTTTATGACTGCAAGTACCATATTATTTTTTGCCATGTGAATGTTAGAAGTCACTCCCATCTCACAGCGATGGCGCGGGTAAAAAATAAAATGACTACATCAACTACTATGTTGTGAACACGACATAACAGACTGGTCATTCGCTTTTGTGGTGATTCATCATGTTAGGTTTGTCACTGACACTGATATCAGTCAATAGTAATCTAGTACTACATTACAATTGGATACCACGCGCAAAGGTTGCCATGGTGTGTCGAGCCAAAGAGTAACCACTTTTTCGGTGCTGGAAGCCATGCTTGACGACATTCGTGTGCATTTGATCAGTTATATTGTATTGTATATGAAGAAACGGAGGTCTCATCACCATCATCACCACCTGATTCCATGGTGTTGGTGAAGGTGCTACAGGAGCGATATCCCAAGAGTATAAGGTACATATAGACTGCCCTCAAATATAATACAGTTCGCCTCTGCAAAGTGTTTCATGGTGGATCTGCTGCAATCATTCACATGATGGTGGTCTTTGTCGCATACTATCACATCGATGTCATCCCGCCACCCGTAGCAACAGCCCGATAGTTAACTTAGCAACGGCGTCGAATCCAAATCTGAGTTAGATTGTGGCCTTCCATGAGGCCAAGCTGCTCAGTAATGCATATATCTGTTCTTGACCTGCTTCCCTATACAAATTGAATTCAAACGCCACACCTATTCATTACGAGTATCTTGCTTCATAGCATCACGAAAAATAGTCTTCAACGAGGCACACGTTGTATCCTCGTATTTGTCCTTATTTTCTTTGCCACTCTCTTCCAACAAACTATGATAACGTTCCTCGGAAGGAGGATGACTGTCAAAGAAAGAAAGCAAACCTGCCCTGTTCGATGCTGCTTGTTTTCCACTCTCCACGTCAGCCAGATGCATCCTGTGGAAAACACGACTTGCTGACTTGGTGTCAAAACATGCCATGGCACAGAGCTTGATTCCTAGTTCATCGGCTTCTCGTTCGTCGTTACGGCTGAATTCAGCACCTATTGCATGTCTCAGAGAGGCTAAAAACGCCATGAATGCAAGTGAAAGCAACCCCTCAGTTGGGTCCAGACTTAAGACGAGAATCTCAGCTGTTCGAAAGAAGACCTCGAATGAATTCCGATTCGAAGAGTGACCAAGTATAAGATGTGATACTTCATGTCCCAACGTAAGTGCCAACTCATCATCCGACTTGATAAAGGTTTCAATCATTGAAGTGGTTATGAATATTCTATGCGGCAATATCTCGGAAACAAATGCATTTGGAATAACTGAGGGAATGAGGACAAACTTCCATGTATCCCCTTCCATATGTCTCGTAGCCTTTGTCCACAGTGCCACCTCTTCAATCTGTTCTAAAGCTTCGTACAATCTGTTTTCGTCTTCCTGCACTTCGGGTGGTAATTGATTAACTGCGTCTCGAACGACCTCCGCCAGTTTTGATTTTACGTAGGAACGAGCAACTTTGATAATCTTTTCGCCCACTTTCGCCACGTCACGTAGCATGACCATTCGATGGTGATGCTCCTTATACCGTTCCATATTATCAAGTAATCGAAATTTTTCTCGAAGTCTTGATAGCACAATTCGCCAGTCTTCTCCCTCATGTGCAATCAATACCATCTCGAGATCCTCAGGTGAGGTACAACCAACACCAGCTAGGACTGTTTGGAGTAGTTTAGCCTCCATAATCTCCTTCTCCCTCGCAAAGTCCATAATCCCTTGCTGGTATCCGATGCCATATATTGATAGAGTTAGAACGGGGATTCTAATGTAGTAGGCAATTCTTGCAATTTGCCTCCATTTGTCTTTATTAACAGGAGATTTATTAACAGGAGAACTGGATGTTGTAGAAAAGCGATGATGGATTTGCGCAGTCCTTCGTTGCAAAGAAGACCTGCAGCTACGAAAGCAGTGCCGATGGAGTAGAGGAGCAGATGAGGAAAGTAACGCCGATTTTGAATACATGATGGCTGCCAATTTGGGCGTTGACCTGGTCAACAGGAAACTCTGCACCACCATTGCCATCAGCTTGTTATCTTTGTTGTTTGGGGTCGCCGTAGTGGCTTTTCTATAGCAGTCTGTCGACAGCCATTGACTCAACTTGTGATGATGTGTTTTGGAGAGGGGTTCTTAGTTTATTTTTCTACGCGCGTAACCTTGGTTACGGGGTAAGATTTTCTGGACTATGTGCGTACGTGGGTACGTGCGTCAGCATAGTGGGTTGAGAACTCTCTGCATTTCCCTCGTTAATACGACGGAAAGCGTTTGTGTCTGTACAATTTGTAAAAAGGTTTAAGGCATCGTAGCAAGTGTTGTTGCGTGATGACTTGATCAAGGGGCCGTCGCCTAGTAAGGAGATGGCTTCTAGACCGGCAGAGCCAGTTGCAAAGCAAATGTCTCGTCCGAATTGTTGCTTCTGGCTTCCGTGCCCTAAAATCCAAATCGGGAGGCAGGAGTGGAGAGTTCTTCGGGCAAGATCGCTTGCTCCCCTTTTCATCGCCCTATTCTTAAGACACCTACCGCGGCGTAATTACTTGTCTTGGGGGGTTTCTTGGGGCAATAGGGAAAGATTCGCCCCCAGCCCCCTCAGCCTGACTTTAGCACTTGCCTTGACACAACCAATATCTATCTATCTTCGTGCTGTTCTTGACACGAAGAGGAATCGTTTCAATGAGGGCATTATTCATCTCTTCAATCTTTACTGCGCCGCTTCATCATTTCGTTGTTTGTTACAATCTCGTACCACATGATGGAAGAAGGTCGATACTCAAAACGAGGCGCAACTTCGTCACCTTCACCACGACTTCGATTCTGTCTCCACTACTGTTGCCTCTCTCCGATCAAAATGCTTGTGCGGCCGAGGAATACTACAGTATGAGCACCACGAAAGAGACGGCACAATACATACAGAAATATACCAATGAAAACCTCTTACGCTCAGTAATGGAATCGGATTGTAACTTTCTTTACCGGGGCCTTTCTCCAGATGCAAACAAGCAGCTTGTAATAGAAAATAGCAGTGGGCTTGTAATCACAGATGAACCGTTTGATCTACTTGATGTTGAAACATATGGGTCTAATGCAGCGGCTACATACTTTCAAAGTTTAGAGGTACAAATGAATGCGAACAGGTTAACAATCAGGCCAAGCAACAGCCATATGGGTTCGACTTGTCCACTAGAAGCTGCAAAATGGGGTACAGCTGTATCCATTTGGCCATTGGGTGAGCATGGTGTCCAATTTGCGTGGATGGAAGGAGGAGGTTTATTTTGGCCTGTCCCGGCGTCGTCAGAGTCAAGGGCGATTGTGCATAGTGATGGCACACAAAATGATGACAAAAGATTATCCGAGGCTCTACGAGGAGATGCATGGGAGATCATGTTCCGAGCTGACAACGGATTCCTTGCAGTCCCATCTGCATTCGACAATGAATTGAAAGAAATCTTGAGGCAGTAATATGTAAGTACGCAGTGAAACAGAGTCCGAGTCCTTTTTTACACATCACAATCACTAAATTGTAATTAAATATTACATGCTCTTCTTCACTTCCTTTCTTTCATCACGACTAACAGATAGAACAAGTCCATCATAACCCCATGACATGAAGAAAAACAGAAATGTATAAATTCCAACCACTGCCAATAAGGGTGCATCTTTGCCGAGGTAATGAGATATAGTGCCTCCCAATACGGGTCCTACCATTCCAGCCGCACTCTCTGACGCTTGTAGTATGCCAAACAATTTACCTATTTCGTTTTTTGATGCTATGGTTCCTGTGTCTGCTGTTATAACTGTGTTCAATATACCCAAAGCATTGATGATGAACAGGAACGCTGCGTACACAACAACCAAATGATCTGTATGAAACGCGATGTATCTCCCAATTCCTAGCATTGTGCAACAAATCATGATGCAATGAACTTTGCCATTTGTCCCCAGCGCATTTATCATGCGTTTGGCTACAAATCCCTGCGAGAGCGCATAGGTAATACCAATAAAACTCATAAATCTTGCGTGATCAGATGGACCAAATTGAAATCGAGCTTTGAGCGAGGCAGGCCATATTGTATTGAAGATGTGAAAAGCTAAGGCCATGTTCAGTCTGATAACAAGAAGAGTCATTGCTGCACGAGTCTTGGGAGTTTGTAATTTGATCATCTTCGATAGAGTGAATTCGTTGCTTTGTTGCGTTTCGCAAGTGTCTGGCTTTTCGTTGCATAATGGTTTGCTAGATGCAAGTGGTAGCGGAAGAATAAATATAGAAGCTCCTGATACTAAAATGCAAAATATTGCGATATAAGTTGCGGATTGAAAACTTGGATTGGCTCCTGCAGCAAACATCGGTCCGATCATGAACGATATGCCGACGGTCATTCCCAATTTCCCCACAGAACTTGACCTAGATGGAATCGGTAGCGACTCCTCACATTCCTCAGCATCGTTCTCAAACTTGTCATTTACATTGTCAACATCATTGTGATACTCTGATAGAAGAGACTTAAATACATCGAAATTGTGTTGTAGAAAGGCACCTGGTATCATACTGAGCCATAATCCAATAAGAGAGTCATCCAGAGCAATAATGAGCCCAAGCAGCGATGCAATGATACCCAAAAGTAGACAGCCTCGCCTCCCACTGTTGTTTCCTCCTTTACCAACGGATCCCAGTGATTTAGCTAGCAAAGAATCGTTTCTGTCGGAGAGTCGACCTATCAAAGCAGTGCCTACTAACCCCAGAGCACCGCGGACCGACGTCATCGACCCGTAGCATAACGCGTCACAACCTAATTCATCTCGCCTGCTTTGCATTTGAGGGAAGGTCAAAGAAAGCCCACAGATGAGAAAGAAGATGGATATACCTGACACTAATGTGCCCGTTGCCAACGTGCGCCTGGCACCAGCACTATCACCACCGCTGCTAATGGTTTTAGAGTTGTCATCTGACTCCGGAATCGTTTGATTAGCTATTGGCTTGCACATACTTCCAAAGAGAGATGCGTAAGAAGTAGTAACTCGGTCCAGAGATAATATAAGAAGAGCGAAGTATTGCAGAACAAAATAGAAGAGCACTCATGGTGACATTGATAACAACAACTTCTTACTCAGCAGTCAATGATGTGGTGAAAAAAACGTGTCACTGTCACATCAAGACCAAAAAGTACTTCTGCCTCGCTCTAGTCCAATTCGACCATGTCATGTAACTATGTATGTACTGTCTCAATGTCACCATAGATCAAAAATGTTAGCGTCTGCCTCTTCCAACTAACAAGAAATCAGCGAGGGCAAAGGCAGCCATGTGAAGGCGAGCTAAGTCCGTAAGTAGATAGTCATCACCTCAAACAAAAAGAACAAGAAAATTACTGTTTTACTGAAGAAACTCATCAGGTCACCTACGACGCTGTAGCTTCGCTGATACTACTACAATCAGCACGATCAGTGAAAAATCTTCTTCTATAGTATCATAACCGAATATAATGAGCCATCAGCACTGTGAAGGCTCGAATTGACAGCTTACATTACGATATGGAGGTCGAATGAGGGCTCTTGTGACTTCCAGATTTGACCTCATCAGTTCGCCTACAAGACTGTAGCTTCGCTGATACTACTACAAAAAGCACAAGCAGTGACAAATGTTCTTCTATACTATCACAACTGAATATAATGAGACATCAGCACTTGCGAAGGCTCGAATTGACAGAGTTAGATACAATACGGAGGTCGAGTTAGTGCTTGTGACTGACTTCCAGATTGTATTGGACCTCATTAAATCAGAGATAGAGATGGCCATGTTTTCTTCTCTGAGTTTGAGGGGGAAATGAGTGATTGGGGGAAATGATTTCGACCCAAACAAGAGAGAAGGATGGTCTTGTGTCACACTATTATGATTTGCCATCAATGTGTGTGAAATTTGGATACAAAAACAACCAGACTCTATTGAATGATTACTTACAGAAATGTGTGAATCTCTTTGAATACTACAAATATGGTGTCTTGAAAGTCACCTTGATTGGTGTTATTTTAATTATGTACTAGAACTTTCTACATTATGTAACTAAAGTATGAGCATGGACAAGATTGAGCAGATTTGCAAGGATAGGAAGAGAAGAAGTAGTAGTATGTACGTCGTCCGTTTGCCGCGGCTTCCACGTCTCATTTTTTCTCTCCACTGCACTAAAAGTAGCAAAACATTCTTTGCCATTGCATCATATCGTTGTACGATTGCGTTTCAATAGAGGCAACACACCATACCAATGGGGAAGAAAAAGGGAGGCAAGAAGCAGCAGCAGGCCGCTGCCGCAGATGACGACTGGGATATTTTGAACGAGGCCGCGGCTGCCAATACCGAAGCAACCGTAGACGATGATGTTGTCAAAAAGGAAGAGGAAGTAGTTGCACCTGCAGCAGCAGCTGCTGAGAATAATGCATCTTCCGGAGGAAGTATGGATGCCGCCGCCGCATTCTTGGCGGCACAGGGTATTGCAACTGATGGTGGTGGAGAAAAGAAGGATAACAAAAAAAAGAAGAAGAAAAAGAAGGGAGGTGGAGGAGGAGGCGACAAGGCTGACAAACCTGCCGACGAGAAGATCAGTGCCAAGGGAAAGCTCATCGCAGAACGTATGCGTCTCCAACGCGAGGCTGAAGAGAAGCGGTTAGCAGAGGAGGAAGCGGAGCGCAAACGAATTGAAGAAATTGAGCGCAAGGAAAAGGAGGAGGCAGATCGTATCCAGGCAGAGAAAGACCGTAAGAAGCAAAAGCAGAAGGAAAAGATTGAGAGACAAAAGAAGGAGGGGACATACATGACTAAGAAGCAGAAACAGCAAGCAGCACTGGCTCAACAGAGGCTGGAAGCAATGAAAGCAGCGGGAATGGATGTTCCATCTGGTGGGGGAAAGAAGCCTGCTTATGGAAAGAAGAAGGGATCGTCGGTTGAGGATAAGGAGGACGAGGCCGAAGAGGCACGCAAAAAGGCTCAGGCAGAAGCCAAAAAGCGAGCTGAAGAGGAGGCTAAGAAGCTTGCAGAGGAAAAACGCTTGGAGGAAGAGCGCCTTGCTGAAGAGGCCCGTAAAAATGCGGAGGAAGAAGATGACGCCAAAGATGATTGGGAAGACTCTGATTCAGGTGATGAATGGGATGCCGACTCTGATGCATCAGGACCCAAGTTGGATGCTCTTGAGAAACGTTTGAAACAAACAAGCATTGATGACTCTGATGACGACGAAGATTTGATTGAGAAAGAAAAGCGTCTAGAGCGAGAACGTCTTGCAGAACTTGGTAAGGTTCGTGCCGAGCGTGAACGCATTGAAGAAGAAAAGATGGCTGAACTCAGGGCGAGGGAAGAAGAAGAGAACAGACAGCTTCTACTATTGACTCAAAAGCGCGAAGAGGGGAAGAAGCGTCGCTTGGAACAAGAGAAAGCAAACCTTGAGGCACGCACCCGAGACGATTTGCGTTGCCCTATTGTTGTCATCATGGGTCACGTCGATACCGGTAAAACGAAATTGTTGGACAAGATTCGTAAGACAAATGTCCAAGAAGGAGAAGCTGGTGGTATCACACAACAAATTGGTGCGACTTATTTCGAGAAGAAAACATTGTTGACACAAACTGAAAAATTGAATGAAACTGAGAAGTTCAACCTGACGCTGCCTGGTATGTTAGTTATTGATACGCCCGGCCACGAGTCCTTTACAAATTTACGATCCCGCGGATCTTCCTTATGTGATGTCGCTATTTTGGTTGTCGATCTGATGCACGGACTAGAACAGCAAACGATTGAAAGTTTGACTATGCTTCGTAAACGTGGCACTCCCTTTGTTGTGGCATTGAACAAGATAGATCGATGTTACGATTGGAAAACGTGCAAAGACACGCCCATTCGGGATGCGCTCAAGGTGCAGTCTGAAGGTACTGTTCAAGAGTTCAGGTCCCGCGCTGACAGCGCTAAGCTTCAATTGCAGGAGCAGGGAGTCAACTCGAATATTTACTGGGAGATGGGTGATGAGGATTGGACGAATTCTGACTTCGTTCCTTTGGTGCCAACTAGTGCTATCACAGGAGAAGGTGTGCAAGATATTCTTCTTCTCCTCTGTCAAATTGCCCAAAGGAAGTTATGGAGGCAGTTGATGTGGTGCGCAAATTTACAAGCTACAGTATTGGAGGTGAAGGCAATCGATGGTTTGGGTATGACAGTAGACGTCCTTGTGGTGAATGGTTACTTGAGAGAGGGCGACAAAGCTGTATTTTGTACTCTCGATGGTCCTGTCGTCACAGAAATTCGTGGCCTGCTTACTCCACCTCCAAGTCGTGAGATGCGTGTCAAGTCAGAGTACATCCACCACAAGGAGATCAAGGGTGCACTTGGTGTTAAGTTGATCGGAAACGGATTAGAGAAGGTTATGGCCGGCACACCCGTCATGGTTGTTGGAGAGTATGACGAAGAGGAAGACATCAAGCAGGAGGTTATGTCTGACTTGTCTCGTTTGCAAGACAAATTGAGCACAGACAAAAAGGGTGTGATGGTTCAAGCCTCGACACTTGGAGCACTAGAGGCGTTGCTACAATTTCTTCGTGAGGAAACAAAGCCGCCAATTCCAGTTAGCGCAATTGGTATTGGAACTATCCACAAACGTGATGTGACAAAGATTTCCATTATGAATGAAAAGGGTTGCCCTGAATATGCTACTGTTCTTGCATTTGATGTTCCTGTTGAACGTGACGCACGAGAGCATGCTAATGATGTCAATGTCAGGATATTTACTGCAGACATCATTTACCATCTCTTTGATCAATTCACGAGGTTCATGGAACAACTTACTGAGAAACGAAGGGAAGATGCCGCCGGAATCGCCGTATTCCCAAGTATAGTTAAAATCCTGCCTCAGCATGTATTCAACCAGAAAGATCCTATCATTGTAGGTGTTGAGGTTGTTGAAGGTATTCTCAAGGTTGGCACTCCGCTCTGTGTCCCTTCACTTGGTGGCCTGACTGTAGGTGTCGTGACGTCAATTGAATGCAATGGACGAGAGCAAGAGACCGCGAAGAAGGGATCTTCTGTTGCTATCAAGATTGTCAATGAGACGAACCCAACCATTACTTATGGAAGGCAATTCGATGCCAGCCATAGCTTGTACTCTCAACTTTCTAGGGCCTCAATTGATGCTCTGAAGCTGCATTTCAAGGACAAACTAGAAAATGAAGATTGGCGTCTCGTAGTGAAGCTCAAGAAGGTGTTCGGTATCATCTAAGACGGATCATAAGATGCGGTGTTAATGTCAAGTAAACAAACAACGAACTAAAGGTAGTACACACGCTAGTCCAAGGTAGTTAGACCGATACAAATTCACCGCAGTCACCACAACTGCCTATGGTATCTTTCACTATTATGAGAGCATCAACATTGGCCGTGATGATGATGACGATGAATGGCATGCGTGGGCTCAAGCACCGTGAAGATAACGTGTATGTTGCATTGTCGAGGGCCTTAACCTGCTCATAGGGGAAGCCATTTAATTTCAACCTTCAAAGAAGACCACAAGGATGAAAGGGAGGGCAAGCTAGAGCAACAGAGCTATCCAATACAAATGGTTTACGGTGCATCTTGTTTTTGTACTAATTCACACGTAGCACGTATTAGTAACATACTTTAGTACATTTCACCCAACTCCAACTCAAAACTCAAGCCCAACTTCACCATGACACGAAGTTAGCAACCCCCTACGGCACGTGTCTACTACCCAAACCTCCTGCGGTTGGTGAACGAACTACCACAGATGAATGCTATTCTGACAGGACCGTTGGCATTGGCCTCCAGGCGGCTTCATTGTTGGCGTTACATGTCAGCTGTCGCTCTACACAATAATAATTTGATGCCAAGTCGTCGACAACAAAATCACAACTTGCAAATAACTCGACACATGGCAGGGCACAATAAATGGTCCAAAATCAAACGTAAAAAAGCCGCCAACGATGTCGCTCGAGCCCGAGATCATACAAAGGCAGCAAGAGCAATCGAAGTAGCGAGTCGGTCATGTCAAGGTGACATGGCTGACATTAGCTTGCAATCTGCCGTTGCTGCAGCAAGGGCAGTGCAATTACCAAAAGAAACGATAGAGAAAGCAATAGAACGAGGTGCAAACCCGAATGCAAAAGATGAACTTTCTGTCATACGGCGATACGACGGCATGGTGCCCGGAAGTAATGGAAAAGTCGCTGTGATAATTGAAACGCTGACTGAAAATAAAAATAGAACGGCTGCAAATGTTCGGCATCTTGTTACAAAGATTGGTGGGGAGTTACTGCCTACGGGTGCAAACGATTGGTTGTTTGAACATGTAGGAGTTGTATGTGTATCACGAAATAAGCATACTAATGAAGAGGAAAATGCAACGGGAGAACCAGTTGACGAGGACGAGTTGCTGGAATGTGCATTAGACGGTGGTGCGACTGATGTTGATTTTGGAGCTGACGAAGATGAAGATACTTCAAACGCTGAGGGTGATAACATAGACAATCCTATTGTGATCAAGTGTGAAACGAGTGGTCTTCTTCGGTTGGTTCAATCACTAAAAACGGACGGTTACGTATCATCTCAGTTTGACAACCAGTGGTTGGTGCGAAGTGACGATAACAAAGTAATATTGAACGAGGAAGGATCGGAAAAGTTTGAGAAGTTTCTAGACAGTATGGATGAGGATTTGGATGTGACTAATGTCTATCACAATGCCACCTTTCCTGAAGAGGTTTCATAATGCCAAGAAGACCAAACGACAGCTATTTTACCATACAAATGAAGACGCTAGCTAACTAGAATCGACGATATAATAATAATATTGTCATTTAACTTCTCAACACATAGTAGCGTAGAAATTAGAAACTGATTGAACTCCTGAGATGATATGATGAGTCCAAATTCGTAGACGAGTTTCTTCTCTCTTCTCGGTTTTGATGTGTGACCTTGCCTGTGCTTTCAGATGACGATTTTGGGCGCTACGATTTGCAACCGACCATAACACCTTATCAATTATTGTGACTAGCAACCGACGAGGAGTCTAACGCTAACGCTAATCACAGTAGTAGTCAGAATAGATAGTCGTCCAGGAATTTCGAAGTGATTCGTCGGCAACCAAAAAACTCTCACAACGAGCTAGCTCAGCACAACAAGACACATCAATATGGCCAGTCTCCAATTAGCCACTAAAGCGCGACACGCAGCATACATCAACCCCGTCCCAACCCTCTACCGGGCCATTGCCAAGGAACTCCCCCGTGTCCTAACAATTTATGACATCGATCTTCCCGTCCCTGAAGCCCGCGCCGGAATCCGCTCCCTTTTCCAGGAGAATTCTCAAGTGAGAGACACGCGTGTGTTGGATATGTTGGTGGAGAAGGGATACATGGAGTTGGAGGAGACGCTTTTGCATCACAAGCAACGGCCACATTTGCTGCGAATTTTTGAGGGATTCAAGCACAAGACGACGGGGGCGGATAGGAAGAAGTTGGGGCCTGACAGCTCAATTGACGATCAATTTGCACGGGCGTAATTAGTTTAATTTGGGGAGAGGATTTGGAAACAAAATTAATGGGGGAGTGGATAATTGACAACGAATCTCTGTGAATATCATTTCAAGGACATATAGCTGGGGGGAAGGGTGTGAAATAAGGAGTTGATTGTGTAGTAGAAGAAGTAGTGATATCATATGATGTTAGACGATTGTGGGGTTCAACGATAATTTTCAATGAAGGGAGGCTAGAGATAACGGCAATGTACTAAATTATTGCTCTTAATAGTTTCACTTTATTATATATTTGGGCTACGGATTGAAATATAGACAAGACATCCGTCAATGCCCAACAAACGGATGATCGAACTTGCGATGATGTAGAATTGATTCCTGACAGTGGTAAACGCACCTACTCTTCAGATTCGTCCACTCGGGCTTCAGATGACACCATCAAAGACCCATCGTCCTTTTCAGTTACGTAATACGCCGTGATGTCGTTCTTTTCACTCCCGACCTTATTCATCAAGCCAGAAAGGAACCCGTTCTCAACGCCCAAAGCCCCAGTTACCCACTGATCACACTTACCCGTCTTCATATCAAAGCAAGAGTTATGAAAGTTGCAGGTAATGGTCGCTTTCCCATCGTTGACTTCAATCTTGCCTTTTTTCATCGGCAAGTTAAGATGAGGACAAGTCGCATCTACCGCGTAGTAGGATCCTGCTACTTTAGCAACTAGGACTGGACCATGAGGCCCGTCGACAATCTCACGCTCACCTTCACCAACAGCTGGACAGTCGATCGTTGTGGCTCGAAGCTGAGTGAAGGCTTTTGCACGAGGCAAAGTTGCCACAAATGCTTGAGTGCCGGTGGCTAGGAAAGATACTGACAAGAGTGCAGTCTTCATACTGGTGGGCAAGGAGGTAGTTGTATTATTATCGATGAAGCGAGTGACGGTTTTTTAGCTTCAGTGTGAACGCTGCTGCTGCTTGCTAGCTTGCCAACATGGTGGTCATTCAATATTGTTGTCAACGTTACCATCTGTCACGAATCTTCAACGAGCAAGATTTTTAGGGACTTGTAGAAAGTATCACCATTGTCGCTCTATCTACCACCGCTGGACCATTGAGAGCTGTGGCGCCAAAAACGAGCCTACAAGCCCACCGCACTTCTTGTACAATAGCTTGTCGACGAGAACAACGATGATTTGCTTCCGAAGAGCAATCATTGCCGCAGCCATCCCCTGCATCGATAGAACTGCTGCATTTGCCCCATTTCTTTCATTACCTGGAGGAGCGAGCTCATTTCACCGCTCTCTTGACCAGCTACGCCCACACAAAATGTCTACCACCGACACTGATGAGGGCAACAGTTACATCGACAAACTCGCACTAATCATGATAAATTCTGAAAATAAACAATTAGTTGCCCGTTCATATGGAAAGAAAGTCTATTACACTCCCGGTGGAAAGAGAGAAGCAGGAGAATCAGACGTACAAGCACTACTAAGAGAATGCAAAGAAGAGCTTGATGTTGATTTGTTATCAGCCACCAAAACACCTGGTAATATTGAGCCGTATGGGACGTTCCAAGCACAGGCATACGGGAAACCTGATGGGACGATGGTCAGAATGACGTGCTTCCGCGTAGTCCCGCGAGAAGCAGAGATTGAGCTGGAGAGTTTAGTACAACCAAGTGAGGAAGTTGAAGAACTTGCTTGGATTGATTCAACCTTCGACATGGAAAAGCTGACTGTGACAGGAATAATGATTGTAGAAGACTTGAAGGAAAAGGGATTGATTGATTGAAGAGAATTTAAGTTATTCTTCAGACAATGCTATATATGTACAAAATCATAATGCATGTGTACAAAACATTATCACTGTACGAATGGATGCTCCAAGAACGACCGTGGTAGCTCAGCGGTAACAGGATACCCGTTCACTTCAGGTGCATTCCTCATTGGCACATTTTCCAAGCTATCTATCAGATCTTTCCATAACCTGTTATCTGAATTATTGTTCAAGTCGTTTCCCTCTTCTGTTGCATTATCATCATCCGATGACGGCAGAGGGTCAATGGCTCTCATGACAACATTAGGCTGGAACAAAGAGTATTGTAAGATGTTGAAAGGAGAAATAAAACAATCATCATTACAATGAGTGACTTACATTCCTGATTTCCCAGCCCCAGAGTTCTGTCCGGCGTATTTCCCCTTTCGGCCAGAGGTTCGGGCGGAAGCCCCATTGAATGATTGACGACTCATTCATAAACCACTCAATGCCAGGTTCTCGACAGGGATGCCCAGTCAATGCACCTCGATATGAAAAACCAATCCTCATTTCCCTCCTCAACTACTTGGTGTTCTTCCTCATTATTTAGAAATCTGATATCTTTGCTGGCCGACTGGAGCAAACCAGACTTCACAACAATCCGCTCGTCAACAACGGTAGGTTGCCCAATCCAAAACCTGAAATCAAACGTTAATAAATTTAACTCTCTTGGACTGATAGATTGTCGAGTGGCATCTTGCTCTTGTTCAAAGTACCGTTGTCTCCAAAATGTAACTCTCGAGTCTCGTGCTTCTTGACACTCATTAAAGACGTCGTAATGTTTGAGTGCTTCTTCCCATCGTCTATGAAAGCCCCATTTTTCTTTCCAACGTTGATGACACAGTTCTTTCCAGAAAGTTTCTGATGTTCGAATTATTTGTAGAAAGTTTGTCGAAATTGTCGAGAGGGATAGAAGTGCAGGTAGAGAGTGTGCATCGATTAGAGGGCGAATGATGTTGAGTATTAGTTCGGGTGTGGTGAATGTGAAGTCGATGGGGTCACATACAACTACTTGGTGCTGTTCTGATATTGGATTGATGTCAGTCATTTTATAATCTCAAATGAAAATGATGATTGATGTGTATCTACTCGTATTATTGAAATGGGTAATGCAATATTTGATGTGTAGATTCAGATATCTATCGAGCGAGACGCGGCAATAAATAATGGATGCTTCGAGATGATGGCGCCTTGGATGTGAATAGTAAGGTGTGTAGCACTGCACTCTGCACTGATGATTCTATTGATTGCGCTTTTCCTTTTGACTTTTGAGCTTTTGTGCTGCTTTTGTGCCATCCATGCTATTGTACCACGGAGGAAATGACAGCACGCTTGAATTTGAACTTGATTTGAATTTTTGTCACATCTCATCACATTCAGCGATGATGAGAGCTCAATCGAAAATCGTGCACACCGAAAAGCAAGACCATTCTTGCCTTGATGAAACAACAGTGTAATGAACATGGCGTCCTTTGACCACCATAAAACAGACAACTACTTACAACACAATCAAACAACAACATCGATGACATCAACTTACGCAGTTCCAGTTGCCGTCCCCCTTCCATGCGACGATGATATTAATCTCGCCGCAACAGCACCTCCAGCACGCTTCGGCGGATTGCAGAAAGGACGGAGCAGTTACAAACTGCCCAGCAGTCGAATTAATGGGGCGTTCGCACCTGTGCCTGAAACTCAGATTCAAAATCTCGTCAAGCAAGGCTACACCAGAGGCCTGGCTACGTCTCTTGCTCAAACAATCAAGAACTTTCCGTTAAGAATCTGGGTGGTTGATAACAGCGGCTCAATGCAGCACACGGATGGTCATCGCTTTGTTGAAACCAAGAGACAACAAGACGTCAAAATTGTTAGTTGCTCTCGATGGGATGAAATCAAAGGATGCGTTGAATATCATGCACAAATATCTGCTGCACTCGAGGCCCCCACCACTTTTCGTATGCTAAATGATCCACATGTTGGGACCCAATTCGCAACAATTTGGCATAGCGGAAACTTCTCTTGACCCCAATGTTATCCAAGAAGAGGTCAGTAGGGCAGTTGCAATTATGAATCAGAGCCAACCTGGAGGTGTGACTCCATTAATTAGACACCTTCGTGAAATTAGACAGTCTGTAGTGGAGATGGCACCTGAACTCTACGCCAATGGAACACGTGTAGCTATAATCTTAGCTACCGATGGACTACCTACAGATGAGCACGGATATAACAATTCAGCCGTCCAACAAGAATTCGTACAAGCATTGCGTGGATTAGAAAGTCTTCCGGTATGGGTAGTGATTCGATTATGCACGGATAAAGAATCCGTCTGTGACTTTTACAACAGTCTTGATGATCAATTGGAACTGTCTCTTGAGGTTCTTGATGACTTTCTAGAAGAAGCTGAGGAGGTATATGAACACAACCCCTGGCTCAATTATGCACTCCCATTGCATCGGTTACGAGAGATGGGCTACCACCATCGTGTGTTCGACATGGTTGATGAGCGCCCGCTCACACACCAAGAAGTAAAAAGATTTCTGCGGATTGTTACTTATTGATCGTCAACCGTATGATCAACTTCCTGATCCTGCAGCCGATTGGAAAGAATTCTCACGTACTATTAAGGGGCTACTTGCAAAACAACCAGGGCAATGGAATCCCAAGAAGAAGAAGGTGACACCTTGGATAGACATGAAGAAGTTGGACAAGATCTATGGTGATTCAAAGTGGAAGTTTTGGTAATGAACGCACCTACACTCTGAAGAAAAGTCAAAAAGGCTGCATAGACTTGTTCTCTTCTCTCTGTCGTACTCGTTTTGTATAAATACTACTCTAGTGATGTGATTACAATTATTTATCATCGTTTAATTATTGTACAGGAACGTCCCTCGAATTAGTGGCCTTGCAGGTTGACTTATCACTCTGTACATTTGAATCACATTTAATCTACATGAAAAAGGAAGTCATTCTGTGTCCCAATACTCAATACCCTACTTATCAGTCAGGTTACTATGGCTTTGCCGCCGGCTGAGACTTTACAATATGTACTCTTTCTGCATTTCCTCCACTTTGTTGCTCGCTGTCACAGTGACAGCAACCGGTATTACTGGATTCCCAAGAAGTCGCTCACACTTTCTTCATTCCCACTTTCACTTATGTTCCCACTTTTTCTTCTTGCTTGTTCACTTTGGACACACTTGATCTCGTCAATATATAGCCTCATAAAACAAACCTCGCAACAATAATAACAAGCAAAGAATACAATGCCTACCAAGAGCAATAGCACTCAGAAGAATCTATCCAAGGCCAAGGTGCTAACAGTAACCTTCCTCGCACTTACACTTGCAACTCCAGCGTCGGGTCATACACTCTTGCGCAGTGGTAATCTACCTATTCCTGATCAGGAGGCCTCTACCAATGCAGATGCAGACTCAGCCACCGCAATCTCTCTAATCGGAACTGAATGGCAAGCATATGAAATCGAAGGGGAACCTCTAGTACCAACTAAGCGAGGAGATATCACCTTATTTTTCGATTCATCCAGTGTGTCAGGATTCGCTGGATGCAACGGATTCAGTGCAGAGTGGGAGACAGTACCAGTATTAGACTCAACTCCTACAATGTTCAGTACTGGTATGTTGCGAAGCAATCGTGTATACTGTGGTGAGGTTATCATGCAGCAAGAAGGGACATTCTTGGAAGCATTGAGACAGGAATCCACCGCGTACAGTGTCTCTGGAAACGGAGATGAACTAACACTATATGCTACAGCCGTGGGTGAAGATAACAATAGTGACGCTCCTCATTCCTCTCTACACGTAGGCAGGCCACTAGTCCGACTCGTCAGGATTTCTTCAATGGATATCATCTCTGAAGAAGACGACCAAGGGGAGCAATATTGATTCGAGAGGAGAAGGCGAACGGGATGCAAAAGGTAATTTCGATGATAAGATTGACGACGGATAGGATTTTCCAGCACGACAACGGCGTTATTAGAAGCATGTTCGACATTGAGGGGTGGAAATGGGAGCTTGCCTCAATCAAAGGCTATGAAGCATTTGTTGACCGCAGCCCTGTCACATTATCTTTTGACAAAGATAGCATTAGTGGATTTGATGGATGTAACACGATTTTTGGTTCATTAGACATATTGTCTATTCGCGTTGCCCCACGTCATCGTACGATCATGAACGCATTCCGCGTCGACCAACTCGGCGGAACTAGGAGGGGTTGTCCAGGAGCGGCTGGTAAGCAAGCAAGTATGCTCAGGAGCATATTGAATACTGATCAAATCATCTACGATGTTAAAGTTTCAGATTTAGGAGTTGCTGAGCTGGAATTATACACAAAAGAGGCTAATCCTGACGGAAGTCGCTCTCGTGGAGAATTGCTGGCCATCTTCACAAGGCTCCAAGCGGTGTACTAAAAGAGTGAAGTAATATCCTCACTATCGTCCAATAAAGAACCAGAAGATGAGCACCTGTCATCGTCATCAATTTGTAGAGTCAAAAATTAGTTGAAGAAGAATATATTATTAAGCATCTTCTTTTACAATGGAACCAATCCAATACGAATACCCTTCATTGCCATTTCTTCCGCTTGTGTATAAATGTGGGCTCTTTATATTGCATCACTTACAAGTCAAAAGTGTATTGATATTGACTCATGCCCACAAGTGTATTCTACTCTCACGCGTTCCCTCATTGTCCTCTGCAATGCAACTGGATGCCGAAGTAAAGAAGAGCGTCATTGATATATCCAGCAGTGGCCGTGAAAGCGTAACTAGAGTAATGATGTTCCTCTACGGCGGCAAATTAGCTGCAGCCACACAGGAAGAAGTGTTGGAAGACTTACTCACGGATGCAAGCTCGAGCGCATCGTCGACATTAGCGATGCCAGTGCACTCCACATTTCTCCCTTCGTGGCTGCTTGGGAATAGTCATAGCAGCTTCGGTGTCAGTGCTCTTGTTCAGAATACACATTGAGAATGAGGTCTTTGTTGCATTCACGAACGTTTGTTTCTGCTGCGTAGTCGCAGTTTTGTTCTTGTGACATCCATTCTCGTCTCGACGATAACTGAAACTAGACTGTTCTGTGTTATAATGCAAACTAAGTATCTCTTACATGAAATCTCTCTCTACGCAAGGCTCATGTCGACATCCTCAGTCTCGGAGTAGCTTTTGTCAGCTTTGTCCAACCCATCAAGAATCGAACTGCCAATTTCTCTTCTTTGGGTCTGCATATCCATGCTATGTAAACTTCCTACTCAAAGCTATTCGGTACTCTTCATGAACTGTTGTTGGCAGGCCCAAGTATTCTTTATCTTGCAATAACACGTTGAAGTTGGAAATAAGCGTCTTGTTATGCGGCGACAGCTGCAAGGCTCGAATGAAAGACATTCTTGCGGAAGGCAAGTCATGTTGGACGAGCATTAGGCATAAGGCATAGTTGTGCCAATTTTCACTTCCACCAGGCGAGTTTTCATTAGATGCTGCTTGCAGATAGAATGCCGTCGATGAGATGTCGTATGCGCTATTTGCAAGGCGTCCGCTTTCCCTCCTTCGTTTCTCTTGAAGCTTTGCCCGTCTCACATAGTCCTTCATTTCCTCCCAGTCTCGTTCGCCAGAAACAGCAGCAAAGATTGCGTAGCTGTAAAGCACGAATGCGTTGTCTACTCTCATTTCCATGTAGTTCATCATTTTTGCGTACAATGGTCGAGCCTTTTCATAGTCGTGAAGGCGGACATGCACATAAAACGTGTAGTTGCACAATGAGACAATGTCGCTGGTGTTTCGTTCCGAGTCAAATGTGTTTGTCAGAAGTTTGTTTGCTTTGACCAATAGATTGATCTTTCTTTTCGCAACACGCGCTCTCCAAAACGTTTGAACACGCAGAGCATAGTATTCTTTGGCATCGTTGTCATTGAAGACCCAACCTTTGGGCTTCGTCCAAGATGCAGTACGAGTGATTGTGTTGGCGTAGAACGAAACGTCTCTATAATACTTACCGTGCCGCTTGATAAGATTCCTATCTCTCCATGTTTTTGGATTGCCACTGAGGATATATTCTGCGTAGACTCCCAACGAACGTTTTGCAGGCCCAGCCTCTATCTGCAGTTGAACCCAAAACTCGTGGTCAGCTGGATTTGGCAGCGTCGTCATTTCGAGATGCCTACGGAAGTTTGATCTACCCTTAAAGCCTCTCCAGAGTCGCTGCACACAGCAAGCAAGTATTCGGGAAGCTCTATAGGATGAGAGTCTCTCACGAAGAAATTCTTTGTAGTACACACGCGCTGAATTCATCCGAAAGAATGATTGTAATTGGATACAAGCGAGTTCTCTCTTTTGTTGCCTGCGACTTTTGAGCCTTCGCTTGATCCGATTCGCTGCAATGGTTTGTGCCCGTAAATGCAGTGAGGCTTGACGTGCCTTTCTCTGTCGAAAGAGGGCTTGCAGTTTGATGACACATCGCTCTTGCACAAGCTGCTGCCTTTCCTTCAATACAAGGTCCAGCCGCTTTTGCTGAATTCGTCTCTGCCTCTCAAACATCATCACGGACGAATTTGGAGCGATGCGTCTGACCACCGGTTGGCTGCACTTTTGTCTCGCCTTCAAAACAAGCTGATAATCAACTGGTGGAGGGGTAGTCGAAGTTTCGACTTGGCCATCGGCCAATCTTCTTTCCCATTCCGGCTTTTGTCTCTCAGCACTCCAAACTTCCACCCATCCATCTGCATTGAATTCCTCGTCCCAATCACGGTTTGACAGTGAATCATCTGTCGTGTAGTTGTCCTTGATTAGGTTAACGATTTCTTCGTTGCCATTCATCTGTGCTACGCCTAGGGGGGTGAGCCCTACAAAAAGTAGAATAGAACGCTTCATTGGATCACTAATTCTATAAGAACAATCGATCGATAATAAACAACAGCAATAACTTACCTTCAAAATTCTTTTTTCCCATGCGAGCGTCATGTTGTATCAGCACTTTGAAGCAGTCCACATGATTCAATTGTGCTGAAATATGCGCAGCCTGGTTGCCACTGCTATCAATGTCGTGAATATTGTCGATATCAAGGGCATTATCTGCATGCAGTTGGTGAAAGCTTGCATTTTTTGTAGTAGATCCACATACGTTACAGGCAAATCTGTCGTCGTCGTCGTCGTGCGATGTCATCTTTCTGCTGGATGAGATGGGTTGATTACAATGACTATTGTACCTCCGCAAGTAGATTGCTGGAGTATCAACAGAATGTGAATCAATTGCAGACACCCAAATAATGCCGGCGTAGATCTCCTACTTTCTTGGGTTGGAGCAGAGCAAGCTGCGGGAGAAAAACGGGGTGAGCAAGCTGCTTTCCAAGCGCACACAAAGAAAGTTGTGTTGTGTTTGGTGTTGTGGTATCGTGCCCTTGATCGTATGGTGTTTCAAAATTTTCGTTTGCGCACGACAATAATTTTCATTACACGCAGGCTTCTTCTTTTAAATCGCTGACCATCATTGGAGCTTTCATTTTCACTGAACCTACAAACAATGATAGCCACACTTGAACACACACTCGAGCAACTGTTTGTCCAAAATAATAATGATCAAACCACCGCCACCGTGGGATACGATTGCAAGCTCATTGTTGGAGAGGACCAAATCGAAATCGGCTGCCATCGGGCGATCATCCAAGCCCGATCTCCCGACATTATCGTCAGCGTCAGCCAATCCTCCACCGCCGATGTCGATGACGCTTCAATTCTGAAAATTTCTTTTCCGGATGACGATGCGGAAGCAATGAGCGCAATCGTGCAATACTGCTACACAAATACGATATCTACCTGTCAAATTTCAACGCCACAATTAGCGGATAATCTTTTGTTAGCAGTCAAAAAGTTTGGGCTTGATCGAGATCCACTCGGTATCTTGTGCAAAAATATCCTTGCAGCACTAGATGTAGTGCAGCAAAGCGAGCTCACCGTCGACATTAGCGATGCCAATGCACTCAATATTTTGAAGCTTGCAGTGCAGCTTGATTTGGAGTGGCTCAGAAATGAGGCCCTCAATTGCATGTCCAATTGCGATTATGACGGAGTATTTGAAAGTATCAAATGTCTTGAAGAGTCTTGCTCTTCAATCTTGTCAGATTTTGAAGCTGTAGTGAGAAAAGCAGACGACGTCAGAACAAGGCAGGCACCTCAATTGATTCAAGGCATCTCCCTTCGTGGCTGCTTGGGAATAGTCGCAGCAGCTTCGGTGTCAGTGCTCTTGTTTAGAATACAGATTGAGAATGAGGTCTTTGTTGCATTCACGAACGTTTGTTTCTGCTGCATGGTCGCCTTTTTCTTCTTGTGATCTCTAAAACTAGACCGTTCTGTGTTATAATGCAAACTAAGTATCTCTTACATGAAATCTCTCTCTACGCAAGGCTCATGTCGACATCCTCAGCCACGGAGTAGCTTTTATCAGCTTTGTCCAACCCATCAAGAATCGAACTGCCAATTCCTCTTCTTTGGGTCTGCATATCCATGTCAGCATCAAGGTCGTCAATTGCAGCAAAAACTGACGACCGTGGATACGTCACGGCTTCTGATAAGGCTCGAGTGAGCATCTCCGAGCTGAATGGATCCTCCGGCTTCCGACTAAGTGCTTCATGATAAGAATCAATCGCTCCATCGACATCCCCACTTAAGTGTTTTGCAAAACCCATCGCGGCGTACGCAGAGTAGCTCCCAGGATTCAACGATACGCTCTTTTCAAAACAAACAATGGCCTCTGAATAACATCTCATCTTTCTGTAGCTTTGGCCAAGGTTGAAAATAGTTGGTTCCCAGAACTTATCATTGCAGCGTTCAATGCATTCAGTGTCCGCTAAAGTATTGTCAATTGTAGCACCAACGATAGATGCAGAAATGGACCGACCTGAAGGTGTCTTGACCGCACAAAGGACCGTCGATGGGGGTTGTACGTTACTGTCTGAGCGACGTTTTACATGCGGAGAAACCGGATCAAGTGATTCTTGTGCCACCTGTTGTTTCTTTCCCCTTCCTTCGCTGCTCAACAAGATATATCCCTCCATGCCCAATGCTTCATCAGTGGACGTTAGCGCAGATGATTCAGCTTCAACATGTAATCGCAATGCCTTCAAGAACCAAAAGGCAGCATCTTCCATATCTCCACGTCTGTAAGACCACACACCTAACTCGTTACAACATAAGGGATCCGAGGCATCAGTTTTCTGCGCCGAGGTGAGAAAATGTCCAGCTAAACTCAAATGATTGGTTCTCAAATATTCCATCCCCATGTACAGTAAAGGGACATGGCTACCTGCATACTTATTTTGGGCAGCACGGAACGATGCCAACGCTTGATCACTCTCGTCGCATACTGCAAAGGAGCAGCCAAAACCAATCCAACATTCGGCGCTACTGGGATCCAACCTCGTGGACCGACTGAAATGGCGTTGTGCAAGATCATACCGACGACAGAGGTAGTAGTAACTCCCAACAGCAAACCAGGCAAGTGAATTCTTTGGATCTGCATCAACAAGACGGTGAGCCAATTCAAATAATCGACGCTTGAGCCCAAGTCCGACCAACGTTGCAACATGGACATACCCGGCCGTGCGACAGAATGGATCGTACGCGTCAATAGCCGTACAATAAGCAAGTGCAGAACGGAGGTCATGTGATCCATAGGCTCGGATGGCGGCATGAGACAAGATATCGGATGATTTACCAAGATGATGCTTCGTGGCCAAATTACGAAATGCTTCATCGACAGTTTGACTAAACGAATGATCAATGGAAGGTTTCCTCCCGGTAACACTGACGAAGTCTGGTGAACCCAGCGAGAGGTGGGATGGAGTTGGCATTCCTTCATGTTGTACAGGAGACGCATCAAACTCACTAGGGTGATCATCACCATCACCAAGTGTTGGAGGCAAAGTCGTTACACCCAAACCTCCCCGCAAACGAGCCAAATACGCATCCCTCAACCACGAAATACCCATTGCCTCCTCTCCACCAATATCATTACCACCAAAATTGAGCGATGCCACCCATCGTCGTTCCTCCTCAGGATCCAACAGCCGCCGTTTCACAACATAATCCAGCGCCTCGATACATCTCGCATCAATGGTTAATGCCATTCTCAAAAAAGGAATGGCACGATGAGAATTGGAAATTTCATCGTATGCCACTCCTCTTGCTGCACAGAGACGTGACATGGGATGAATTCCCTCCATCATTAATTGTAAAGACGAGAATTGCACTGACTGGATATTATCCGCAAGTCGGAAGAGACGTTCATCATCTCCATCATCAATCAGTGCCATGTGTGACAAGGATTGTTCCCTCCATTGGCGAATGTACATTTCATCCGCCAATTTGGAATCCAATTCATCCTCTTCTTCTTCCTCTCCTCGATCACGATTGTTCGTATTTCTTACCCCATTATCGACAACAACACGATATCCATAACCAAACACACCCCATTCCACAGGAGGAGGAGGCGGTGGAAACCTCATTGCCTCTTCATACACGGCTATAGCTCGTTCATATTCACCCGCCTGAATAAGACATTGTCCTGCCAAGAGTGCTGCCTCGGTACGAAGGAGGAGGGCATTGCGTATCCCTTCCTTGTTGCTAATGTTATGAATCGAATAATATTGCGCATCATCATCATTGGAATGTTGTTGCTGCTGTACACTCTGATCCAATCCAGCATTGTCATTATGGACATCACCACCACCATTACCATGATCCCCACCACTCCCCACACCAAATCCAATCAATCCACTCTTATCCAATATCCAAATAGCACGTTTTCCCTCCCCCTTTAAACTCATGGCACGTGCCGCCAAATAGGCATCATCGGGTCGTCGACCATTCGTTTTTGCATATAGTGCTTGAGCGTAGAATGCTGCGGTGGTTGGATCGGGTGTTGTCATTCTCATGCACTGCGGATTATTGTTGTTGAGTGGTGATGATGATGATGTTGCTGGTAAATGCATCCCGAGGAGAGATTGGACAAAGGATCGTAGTTGGATGGTTTCATTGTCTTGGCCAATTTGAATTAGATAGTTTGATAATGATGCGGTCATCGTTCTATCAATACTATTGTTTGCAGTTTCATCATTAGCCGCATTAGCATTGCCATTACTTGTATTGGCAGCAGCAGCGGCACTACGAGCAACAACAGCAGCCCCCCTAGCAGCCATGGCAGCCGTATTCATAGCCGTTGCAGCAGCCGCCTGAGATGCCGTATTATTCTTTGGAGAGATTGCAGCCAGAAATGTATTTCCAGCTGTGGCAGTAGAGGCGGCTGATTCTGGTGATAGAATGTCATTGTTGTGAGTGGTTCGAGATGCCGCCCCTGCTGCTGCTGTTGTTGTTGCGGATGCGGATGGTGTTGTGGTACCGTAGGAGAGTCGACCTCGCATTGCGTCGAGGGAGGGTCGACCACCTGATGTACTGTTGAGGAATGATCCTCCTCTTGGTCGATGATGATTACCGCCGGCAGCACCACCGCCAGCAGCAGCAGCCGCCGCTGCCGATGAACCTCGTGGGGGAGCTGGTGATCTTCCTGTTGAGCTCCTTGAAGTCGTCATTGTCAAACAAATCTTGTGAGTTAGTGCGGTTTGAACGATGAGATTTGAGATTTGATTTTCATGAATTGAAATAATTTACGATTCATAATTTGTACATCAAAATTATATGTCATGTCACATCGTAGCAAAATAAGCAAGTAGAATGGTATTGAAGCCAAACTAACTTACTACATATTTGCAAAACTCGATTTATAGATGATTGATGAGATAATTATCGAACTATATTTGATCATACAAATATGGACACAACCAACAAAAGATCTAAAGTGTTCAATCTATAAACTTGGCTCTCTGCTCAAAAAAAAGACCATGTTGTCGGGTTGGATATCGAATGCAATAACGAACCTGAAGTAGCATCGAAATGAAAGTGGCTTCGTGATTGTAACGTGTAGAAGTTGCTCTTACTGTATTGATAAAGCCGAAGCAGCGTTGAGAGATATATAGGCGATAACAACGGGACTCCACAGACGGTCAGTTACGATCGGTTGTCGAAGATTTCTATACGATAAACATTGGATACTTAACACCACTTAGTTTCCATACAATACTGAATATTATGCCATACTAAATCAAATAGCGCCCCTAATTCATATTCATATAGCCTCATATTCATACTCCATTACATCTCTAAACAAAGCTTTACTTACGCTATCTTCGCTCCTCTAAACATCGTTGTACCTTCACAGCTTTTTATTAGTTGCACTCATAGCCTTGAGCTTTTCCAATCTCATTACTGCATCTGTCATGGCTTGTCCACGTTGATCAATCTCCAACTGTTGCTGATTCCCCTCCACACCACCATTTACAGCAATTGTATTAATAGTATCACTCCCCCCCGATGTGGCTCGCAATGCATCCTCCTTATTCTTATACATTGTACTCGGCCTGCGTTTCTTTCTCGCCTTGACCAATTCCTGTTCTAACTTTTCCATGCTAATAGAGATACTCCTCCCTCCAGCAAAATTCACTTCACCACTTAGATTCTCACGTCTCTTGCCTTCATCGTCACCCTTGTCTTTATTAGGTGAAGATGAGCCAGATGATGTTCGGACTTGTCTTCTTTTTACCAACAATTACCTTCCCATCCACAAGTACTTCAAAAAATTGCTCCTTGTTCACCTGAGTCTCCCACCTTGGGCAATATCCTCCGTTCCAAGAGTACATCTGGATGATAGCTCTTAACTTTATCTGCCACAGTCAAGTAGAATGGTCGTAAACCCGCCGATGCCGAGTAGCGAATGGTAACTTTGACACGTTTCTCCTGCATGGTGAGATATTTTTGATATGTCATCATTGGAGCCTCTGGCATGAATTTGCCCTCCTCATCGGTGAGTTGTTCGTAGCTGAGTTCTTCTAGTGCTAGGAGGGTACGTGCCTCCTCGGCAGCTGCTGCGGCAGCTAATTCTTCTCTTTGTTTTCCTTGGCTAATTCGAAATCGCAGTTGTTCTGCCAAGCGTGCCTCTTGGAAGGATGACATGTCGATTTTACTGGATGATGTGTGTGGCTGCCGCCGAGATATTATTTGGAACGCATCAACGTTTATTTGGGTGGTGATTGTCGATAGAATCACTATTATTGCAGCTGCCAGTGCCGCCAACCGCGACTGTGACGGAGAAGAGTACATGGTTATGATCACAACTGCAGGCTCAAGTATCTCGTGACCCTTTCAGAGCTTCCTATTGATTCACCGCTGCGTTGTATATATTTTGTATTACCGTGCGCTGTGGAACGGAAATGGCAAGCGGAAGGAAGCGCTTGCATGACGTTGATGTGTTTTCGTTTGGCATGAAAAAGCGAGATGATGACATCATCAACATCGCAGTCGCAACACCACTCAAATACAGTGTCAACAAAAAATGATGTCAAGCAAAGTCAAATCAATCAAAAGTCCCGAAGCCGGAAGTGGAAGAGGAATGAGCGCCAACAACATCATGATGTATTGTACGGAAACATATATGTAAGCAGAGACGATGATGATCCTCAGCTCAATACTGCTCGTCGGGAGCTTTCTCGGCGTAGACTCTTTTCAACTGCCCTTGACTAGACGATTAGTATCTCCTCAGCGCAACAAAAATGTTGTATCAGCTACAAATAATGGGGAACAGTCGACCATCTCTGCTCCTTCCTCGGTGATATCACCTACGCACACCTCAGACACATCATCACCTATCACCAGACGCAAGAAAAACAACGAGAGCGATGCTGATACTCTCTTGAAATTTTCCACCGATGTCCAGCACGTCCTTCACAACTTGAGAGCAATGGAGTCCGATCCTTGCATTCCCAAGCATTTGATGGGACATCACTCATCATCGCTTTCCTACTCCAAAACATGGACACTTGATGATTGGGAGTTCCATAACAGTCGTAAGCGTTACTTTAGGTATCTAAAGAACATTCCACATTCGAGATTGATGAGGCGAATTATGCCACAGCAGGTGGCCTTGCTGATTTGGACAATCCTGTCAGTGTATCTTGAAGATCAATTTCTGTCAACTTACAAACCAAAGATTCCACTTTCTGCTTTGGGGACGATCTCTACATTTGTGGGATTTCTTTTGACGTTACGAAGTAATCAAGCTTTGAGTCGATTGATGGAGGCTAGAACATTGTGGTCCAAAGTTATTTTGAATACTCGAGAGATGTCGAGTTTGATTGCGTCGTTTATCTACCCAGTTGACAAGCAACTTGCTTTAATGCTGGGAAGGCACGTGGCCTTATTTGGCTGGCTATTGAAATCTCAACTACGCTTTACAAAGAAGGATGACGTTGTGGAATTGGTACGAACTATGTTACCAAACAAACGTGATGCAGACTACCTACTGTCTCAACGTCAAAAGACTGTTGCAGTGATCACAAGAATCAGACAAGTACTTGCTCATTTAGGAAAGGCTCACAAACTAACTACTGCTGAAGGAAATTGCGCTCGATCATACTGCACATGCATTGAGCGAGGCTATCACATCTACTGGTCGGATACGAGCTTCACCAATTCCAACACTCTATACATCACATACGAGCAGATTACTTGTGTTCTACTTATTCTGTCTGCCACCTGCATTGCATCTGTCGGGGTTAGACGGTATAATGACCACAGTATTGAGTATGGTTGTGGGCTTTGCCATGTTTGGTCTTGATGAGATTAGTCATCTTTTTGAGCAACCGTTTAGAGTGATTCCTATGCATCAAATGTCAAAACGATCTATGCAAGCCGTGACAGACTGTTTCACTTGTAGACCACCTGCGCTTGAAGGAGAACAATTCGGAGGAAGATGAGGAAGACAAATTGGCACAGAGAGACCTTACGTCGTACTGGAGTAATACAGATATGGCGCAGGTGTCGGATAACTTGATGGAGTGAGTTGATCAGGAAACTTGTGTTCGTTTTGGCATGAGAATTAATACAATAGAAGAATAAATTCAAAGGGTATATAGTGTATTATGACATCCAAAGTGATGTAACAGAGTGTCATCGAGTTAAGGCTAACACAAAACTGTCTTTGGCAAAACGTGCTGTTATTTACCGCAAAGAAAGAGCAGAACTAAAAGAACACTCCACGTCGGCTGATCGCTTGCTTCCTCATTGCTCATTGATGCATCCAACTGTTGTCTTCAATAAAAATTCTGCCGAGGAAGCAATAGCAGCACCAGTTTTGGAGCAGCATAACCATGGCATTACACTCTCTATCTCATCGGCAATCTCACTGCACACACAAGATGCACTGCGGGCAGCGCAATCGGCGCTTTCATCGGGCAGGACGTGTCCAATGCGGCCATCATTGGAATGATCATGATGATCGCCTCCACAACACATGCATTTGCTCCACGGTCCATTTCCCCTCTCATCACGGTACATCATCGGCGTTCTCTTCTTTGCAGAGAATGCAACCTACCGTTGAAATAGAAAGAAATGCCCGTTTTCAATGCTGGAGCGTGGCGAATGATGATGAACTACCAGAGCAACAAACTATTGTTGCTGACACAAACATCTTCTGACATGAGCAATGAAAAACAAACTTGACGATTTGATACCATCCACAATGATATCAAACAGAAACTCATTTGTTACAGCAAATGCATTTGCTGGGAGGATGGGCCCGGGGGGCAGTCGATCTCGAAGTGGCTTATCATCATCCGTTTTGCTTCCCACTGGAACAGAACAAACTCCTTTACCATTATTTCAATCAACACCAAATAATAACGTTCGATCAACTCAAGAGTCGTCTTCTTCGGGTGTTTCAATCGGGAATAATGACAGACAATACTGGATCTTGGAAAGAGCGGCTATTGGATGTATCCAACTTTGCATCACTTTTATGTGTGCTCGACTGCACGCTGTTGCCATTGGTATCTATTGCCATCCCAGCACTTTCATGGGGTGTAGGGTTCATTATTGGTTCAGGAGGAGCATCTGCCGCAGTACCACCTGCTCTCTCTGCATTCCTTGCATATTTGCCAGTATTATCTCATGGGATAGCTTTATACTTCGTCATACCGGTTGGCTTGCTAACTACTGTTATCAATTACTTCTTTGGCCATCGAGAAGTCAAGTTCAGCATGGCAGCACTGTTCGGTGTGGCGTTAATTTACGCTGCGAATTCGAGTACAGGAGTGGGTATTCCTAGTATCGACGCCTGGTTACAATCGACTGGAATTGGGGCTGGAGGAGTCCATGATCATGCTGGGCACGTTCACAACGCTTGCGGTGCTGTAGTTGGGGCTGCCACCAATATGATGGCACACACTTGTCCAGAGGGATGGGCTCATCGAATGACGAATACAGTGGGATGTGCCTTTTTGCTTGGTAGCAACTATGCTAGCCGCAAGTTCATGGAAGCGAAGAATTCAGGATGTGCGGCTAGTGCCTTGGCCGAGGCGTGGGGTGGAGATTCTGGAGGAAGACAAATGGTGTGTCCTCCTGGTTGTGGTTGTGAAAAGCCCTCTTTTGGAACTAAAGGAAGTAGTAGTAGCAGGGTGGGAGGAGAAGCGTTCTTCCAATGGGAGCGAACATCACCCGGCAACGAAAGAAGCAGTAGAGGGGGCAAACCCAGCCGAAGGTTGTTCACAAGATCACGGAGTTGACTGTAACAGGGGAGGTTGGAAATAAGTCTGATAAATAATGTATAAATAGGCTGAAAGTATTATACATAACTTTATAATATCTGTTTTTATAACAATCCATGCCTTCCATAGGCATCTCGTTGCGGGTAAAACACAGGATCATCCGTCCAAGGGTTGTCATCAGCAGCATAAGCAGGCGTGTTTAAAACTGTAGGGGTAACGGAACGCGAATGACATTATCATCTCCTTCATCATCATCATTATCAAGGCAGATGGCGCCATTGCTATCATGTTCATAATCAGCAAGAGGAACAATACGGACTTTGTTTCCATCGCTGCGAGCTAACGTATCAGCGGAGAAAAAGACGCCGAGTTCCCAATGCCGGACGAAGAGAATCTTTTCGTCAGGTGGCAGATTCTTTGAGCGTCTTTGTACCTGCCCCCAAGCAGCTATTGATAGATTATGAGAGGTGAGGCATAGCCATTCTATTGACCGACCATCGTGTGATGGCTGAACAAAACTTTTGATGTGGGGGACGTGGCGTGCAGTTTGTAAAGGGTCATAAGCAACATTTGACCAACGTCGATACAATGGCTGCAGAAACTCCAAGCTCACATTCTTCTTCTTGCCACAAACGCTTCCTCCACCGTAATAGCCTTCGACGCTGTTTCTAATCTCATCAACTGTGGGCCAAACGATTCGCAGCTGATTTTGTAGGGGTGGCTTGTTTTTGGAAACTCGGTCATAGTCTTGGACTGGTCTCGTGCTGTGTGTGGATGTGTAATCTATTGCTTCGTGAAATTTCCCCAAATACTTTTGATTTAGATATCCCAATGAGCTCATTTGACACAGTATTGGAGGCGGTGGCTTATTAGCACTTTTGGCAGAAGCTGGGAATGAATCCATGATTGCCTTCCGAAGTTTCAAGCAACCAAAGTTATGGTATGCATCAATCTTGTGTCTACCAGGAATCGAAGGGATTAGTACAGCATAGGCTGACAAGTAATCGTATTGTCGGATAAGCTCTGGTAGTGAAAACTCTCTGGAACTTTTGTCTTTCAACGATGTCGTTGTAGGGCACCATTGCTGACGTTTGGTGTAGCCGTAGCTTTCCAGATACCTAGCCAGATCAACTTCAAATAAGCATTTAGGCTCAGTATCATCACTTTTCATTCGTTTAGAAGCATTGTGGGAAGCACGACTTTGTTTGAGTGGAAAATTTTGTGTATAAGCTCCGTTCGCTTTCATCTCATTGTCTCCTCTGAGCAAGTTGGAAGTGTGTACAGCTACACGAATCATCGAATGGGTGGTGTTTCCATCAATAATCTCGTCATAACCAGTCAGAAACATTTTAGTGTGGTGCAAACCGTATTCTATTTGAACAGGCAACGGATTTGTTCGAGAGTTAGCTGGTGCAGATGGATCTAGTTGGATGAATTCTACCGTGTTGCCGCTTCCACTCAAGAGTTCCCTCCATCTCGTCATAGCATCAGAGTTGTGGCAATAGCTATAAAACACAACCACGCGATGGAATTGAAGAATATCGGGAAGCGTCTGTTCAAGTAGATAGCCAAAGTCAAGCGCAAAATTCGATACGACAAGCCATTTCAACTGCCTATTTGGAACATCCAGCCCAATGACTTGCCTCAATGTTTTGAAGTACCTCCGCTTGTCCTGTGATAGTCTGTTTGATGAACTTGTCGCAAATAGATGGAACGGTATGAGATCATCTTGCTTCTTTGTTATCGGCTTCCTTCCCTCCCTTCGCGCTTGCACCAAGGCATTTACTAGCTCTGATTTCTCAATGAAGAGCTTTGTTGAAATGCCACACGATTCCAACTCTTGTTTGATTGCTGAAATTCCCATTGAGCTGATTTCATCTTCCAAAGATGAAGCAGAAGGACGAGCTTTTCTTTTTCTTTCCAGCTTTGGCACAGGATTATCATCATCACTATCGCTATCATCGAGCAGCTCGATTACTTCTTGCTTGGTCATAGCTGATGATTGTGTTTTATTCTCTACAGCAGCATTATCTACCACTGCAACCGATCTTGCTACTGGCGCTGCTGTTGCTTTTACATCATTATTTCTTTCTCTCGTTATCTGTTCTTTCTTTGCTGGCGATTGTTTCATACTTTCTGAAGTAGTTACAGTAGCTGACACAGGTGCAGTTGTCTTATTGTCTACGGCACTGCTTGCAACTGCAGTCGATAATGTTGCTACTGGCGCTGCTGTTGTTTCTACATCTTTACTTTTGACTTTCGCTTGTTTTTTAGCGTGTGCTTGTTTCTTACTTCCTGTACCAACAGTAGCAGAAATGGTACGAGCTCTTGCTGTTGAATCTATTTTTCTCCTTTCCATCTCCTTAACTTTGCTATTTTGCATGTCTCTGAGTTTTTGTCTCATAACTTCAAAATCATCATCGCTATCGCTACCATTGTCAGGTAGATGGTTCGGTCTCTTCTTTTCTTTTGTATTAGTTCGTGCAGCAGGGTTGAGTTTTTGTCGCATTACTTCAAAACCTTCGTCACTATCACTATCATCATCGAGGTGACCGAGTCTCTTCTGCCTTGTTCCATTGGCGGCCGGTTTACTCTCTATTGATTGCTTCATCCTCCGCGAAAGTTGTTGTTGATGCGCGGCATCGTCGTCTTCATCGATTGTCATTATGTCATCGCTCGATCGTCGGGAATTGCATGAAGAACGAGACGACGACATTGGGCAGTGCGTTATCAATGATGGCAGAGCAAATGCGTTTGCTGTGGTAGTGACAACGAAGGATACCGACACCAAACACCAAAGCATCGCTTCCACCACCATGGAGCATCTTTATCTTTTTTGCTTTTGCGAGTGATCGTTCCCGCGCAAAAAATCTGCGAGTTAAATCCGGTTCGGCTACGAGAAACACCGTTTGGGCAACACCGCAGGGCCGTTGATAGGGGGCGGAAACAAATCAGAAGGAGGGCTCAGCCCACGTGGTCGCCCGCCTCGGATAAAATCGCCAATTATTAGGCCATTTTTGTGTCAAAATGTGTCGACACGGTGTAGAAATGCCAAAATAGGTGAAATCACTATTTCGCTCATTTTCCTGTATTTTTTACACAAAAAAGACGAGTTTGGCCCTCTGCCCACTATCCACAGGCCAAACCCCGATAAGTAGGCTCGGATTCAACATGCTGACATGTGCACACAAGGCCACGACCGCCGAATCCGATCTCCTGAGTAGAAAAAAATAAACGTAGGAACTCATACTTCTTTTTGAGCCAAAACCCCACGTGTGTTCATTTTGGATGACCCACGAACCGGGCATCCCCAGCGGGCCGCCCGTTTTTCATCATCAACATTCACCAGGAAAAAATTTGCACAACACCATGGTATGACTGCGTCCCTATCGAACTACTATTAATTAGTAAGCCGTCTTGACAATCCAGAGTGCCCTTTTTCAGATAGTAACGCATGACAATGATTTTAGTTCAGCATTAAAAAAGGGCACTCTGGATACCTACTAGGAATTAGGGGCCGTCACGTGGGCACGTAGACTCTTTCCTACGATGCTCCATGCTGGCTCATCCATCGGCATCGAAAAGGACGATGACACATACTTCGCTCGTCTATTGTTTGCAGAGTTCTTCAAACGTGTTGCGAAAGATGACATTACAAAGGCATGGTACTTTCCTTGCGGGGCAACTGCGCCATGAGTATCAATCGGCTCCTGGGGCTATCTCCACGATCGTATAGGAGGGGTGGTCTCAACCTGTCCGCGAAACTGTTACGTACGTAACACCCCGACCACTTCCGCCGCCCGTAGGAATTGAATTCCTACGTACCCTACAGTATGTCTTCAGTAGGTCTCTGTTACGTAACAATGTCACGGACACTCGACATCATACATACTCTAACACCTTCGGAGACCTTTGGCAACATCACAATAACATAAATCAATGGACTACCTTTAACAATTGCTGCTAGCCCTACCCTACATTAAGTAGCTTGCCAACAACACAAAGAATCATCTTATCCTCGACATTCTTTTTTTCATGTTGTGGCCACTCAACAATCTTACATGAACCATCTCACATGAACCAAGATGAACCAACTCCAATGCTGCGCCAAATTATCAGAAGGAATCAGTACTTTTTGTGTAGAATCCTACTGCAACGAGTTCAAATCAGTTCTAGAGAGCTGCGTCAGCAGAGGGGCCGGCAGTGTTTTGCTCAAGTTTTCTTCGAGTTGGCTTGGAGATGGGTTGGAGTTTGGAAGTAGTGTAAGGAATTCCTAGGGGTGAAAGTTCTCACCCAGAATTTAGGTGAAACTTTGGGGGTGAAAGTTGCACCAAATTTGGCTGAAACTGAAAGTTGCAGACAACTTCTGGCGGGAAGGGTGAGTCAGCATCCACTCATCACCGCTTGCAATGGTTGAGTGTTATGCGGGAGCGTCTCCGTTCTATCAAAAAGTTGCCAAGCCTCTACTCTCTATGGGGACGGTAGGATCTATGGATTGTGAACGTCGTGCCAAGCCTTTGAAGCACACTATTGTTACAAGCAAACGAAACAGATTGAAGGATGAGACTGGAGTTGCACTTCTTCGAGGGTACGAGAACCTTAACCATCTCATGAATGCAAAGAAGTCGGTCGGAAAGCAAGTGCACGAGTCCCTTCTGCGTCGTTAAAGGGTGTTTGTTATTACCTAATACATTAAATGAGTGTTTGTACGTGAAACTGAGGTCTTACATAAGTAGATAGTCAACTGTGCTGGTGCAAGTTATTGCAAGTTATCAAGAAATTTCACACCATTTCTGCAACTTTCACCCTGCAATTTTCACCAATCTCAAAAAGGGTGAAATTCCTTTACACTATTTGGAAGATTCTTTCTGCCCATTTTGGATATTGTGAGTACCCGATCTGGTGATGTGTCCGTGAGAATGTTACGTACGTTACAGCTCAATTTCAAACGCCGCCCGCGTAACTTCACGGACTGTTACGTACGTAACCTGAAAATTGAATCGCCGCCGATATGGTGTTACTTAGCGGAATTAGTATGGTTCTACTTACGAGACCACCC
>JAHBBA010000719.1:0-23110 GCA_018806925.1 Skeletonema costatum | reverse complement strand
GAAACAGCCTCGGCCGCTAGGCTTTCCACCATCAACGCAAGTGCCACAGCAAGGACCACCAGTGGCGGCACAAACTGGACATCCTCCAGTAGGAGGAGAAGGAGGTGGAGGCGTGGGAGTAGGAGGAGGTCCTCCTCCATCACCTGGGGCATGATGACCACCAGCATACTTTTCCTCCATTTCCACAACCATCGGGAGCGTTTGCATTGGAACAACTGCCACCAGCGAGAGACCCATCAGCGCAAATTGTTGCAGGGAGAGGTGCATTCTTGGTACAGATGTACTTGTCAACAGCAGCAATAGGAGGATTTGTTGGAGCTGGTGAAGGTGGGCTGGATGGCAAAGGAGTTGGTGGGTTTGTTGGAACATTTGTAGGATTTGGAGTAGGAGGATTTGTTGGCTCCGCAGTTGGTGGGTTTGTTGGCGCATTTGTCGGTGGAGGATTGGTTGGCTCCGCAGTTGGATTGGGCGAAGGAGGATTTGTTGGCAAAGGTGTTGGTGGGTTTGTTGGAACGTTTGTCGGGGAAGGATTGGTTGGCTCCGCAGTTGGATTGGGCGAAGGAGGATTTGTAGGCTGTGGTGAAGGAGGATTTGTTGGCTCTGACGTCGGCAAAGATGTTGGAGGATTCACGGGGAGCGGGGCTAGGTGGAGGTTGTCGGCGGGTTGACTGGAGCGGGCGTAGGTGGAGGTGTGGGAGACAATGTGGCTGTGACGCCATTATCCGACATGTAAGTCAAAGCGCCATTCCATGTACCAGCACCTTTTCCACCAAATGGATATACATTGTAATATCCATGGAACATTTGCAAATTGTCATCCTCAGTGGCAAGTGTGTTCCTAACAGGACCGCCGCCACCCCAAAGTGCTTTGCCTCCATTTTGTGGTGTCACGTAGAAAGACTGAGTTTGTCCGGCAGCAATCTGCACTGGCGTGTCAAACTCAGGGAACTGGAGCATTTGCCAAGAGCCTGAAGTGAACGAAACATCCGCAATCTTGGTCCAAGCTGACATGTTAGTTTCAAATCCAACCATGGTTCCTTGCTTCGTCCACACCTCTCCACCAAAGGTGCCCGAGGCGCCGCCTACAGCGTAAGTTCTCGTTGCCAATGTAGTGATGGCAACGTTCTTGTCTCTGGCTTTGACTTCAAACATATTCCCGTCTTGGATGTAGCAAGATGAGCACAAGGGTGCTGTAACGTCATAAGGGCCGTCAGCACAATCGTCGAAACAGAGATCGAAGCTCTCGCCATTGCCAGGCTCACAAATACCATTTCCACAGCAGTTCGAAATGGGAAGAAGTTGCATGCCCCATCACAGACATTTGTGGTACACTGAAGATTGAATGTAAGAAAAGAGTGCACAACAACATTACCAATGGTTAGATGACAATTGTGATGAGATGTGAACAAGTTTAAGATACAAATCTGAAATAAAAGCCAACTTACAGCATTGTTGTCATCACATTGACCATCCGAGGAAACAAAGGTCAGGTCCACAAATGATATGAATGTCAGCATAATCTGATCCATAGACAAAGTGCACATCGATTGTGACATCTCTTCCAGAACCATCATAATTCGCAATCGTATAAGATTGACCGGCTCCCAAATTGGCAATTTTCAAGGATGCTCCCGTAGCGGCTTGAAGTAGTAATGAGGACCCTGTTGCCATGCTCAACAGTGCCACTATTGGAACCCTGTTTACCATTGAATCCAATGTGGTAGTTTGTAGTACCGGTTGACAGAAGCTGGATCAAGACATTAGCATCCGCGGGAGATGAAGTGTATGAGTCCAACCCGTGGAGGGCGCCAATGTAGCAAGTACCAGCATCATTATTGGGATCAATAGTGACAGTCTTGTCGGAGAACCAGCCGCTTTGCACAGATTTAGCTGCGTTGAAGCACATTACGGGACTATCGTTTTGGCTATAACTGAATCCCATCATACCAGACTGATAAGAGAATAATAAAAGACAACAATATCAACTTAGATATACAAAATAATATCAAAAGTTGCTTCATCTTGAGCAGTGACTCACCTGGTCACCATATTCCGCAGTACCTTCACTAGCGTGGCCAAAGTTGAGATTGTGTCCAACCTCATGGACCTGCGCAGAGGACGTAGTTACACCAATCATCTTTGTACAAACTCATCCACGAATTCATGTAGGCATAAGCGATCCCCCCAAATGTGCCGGGAGGTAAGCAGTCTGAAAATTAAAGAGAGAGAGAGAGAGAGTGAGGAAGTTAGTTGAAGTTTGAAGTGAAACAAAAGATTAACATAAGATGAATGTGAAACACTTACACATGAAATGATCGGCAATATATCTGTGGGATTGGACACGCCAAACGCAGAGTTGATAGCGGCCGGTAATCTCATTCCTCATGGTACTGTCATCAGCATCAGCTGTAGTACAGCGATTAATGTTGACGGTGAGGACGCCACCAACAATGTTGGAAGCCAAAGCGGTATTGCCAGAAGCAATGGTATTGCACCAGCGGGCTTGATAATATTGAGCTTGTCATGGGAGCACGCCTTGTATTGCTTGGCGAGGTTGACTGCATCATCAAAGATGTAGTTACGAAGGTCAGCCTCGGAGCTGGTAGTAGAGTCACTACAAGAAGTGACAACTCTCACACCGACGACGGTCTTGTCTCCTGTGAGAGTGGCGAGTTTACGGCCTTGACGGTTGCCGACGTTGGGGTTGGGGGTTCTTCCAATTTTGGCTTGCCGTGGACGTTGATCTTTTGTCCGCTCATGGTGGCTTCGGCTGGAAGGATGATCTCATCACCCGATGAGAGAGACGCCTCGTCTTCTGCGGTCAGTCCTTCCACCTCAAGAATTTCTCCACTGGCCAGCTCGAAAGCGGCCAACTTCTTGGGACCAGTCCCATCAGGAGGCCCTCGGTTGCCGCTGTTGCCCTGAAGCTCACGAAGTCTACGGTCAACGTTGGGCTCGGGATTATCAGCGAGCTGGAAGGCATCTTCTGAATACTCGACCCTCTGCTCGAGATATTTACCGGTGGCTCCAGCGAGGGCACGATGCTGCTTGTTGGCGGCAACTTCTTCTGGGCGGCGCCTCGGACGGAGGAGGAAGATTGAGCGGCGGTGGCAGCTAACGGGGAGGTGGCTGCCATTGCTGCGATGGCAGCGGTGCAGTAGGAACGAAAGAGCATCTTCGGATTTGATGTTGATGAATTGATGGGGTTGTGGTTGTCATTTACGGCGACAACTTTTTATGAAGAGAAGTGCATGCAGCATCGGCTTGTGATTGATCGTGCCACCGGCCGTCGACTTTTGCGATTCCCTACGCCTTTTACTGTATCTCAGATAATTCAAAGCATTAGGGAATGAAGACTTCATGAAGACCAGCTTTGTTGACTTTTTAGATTGGTTATCAAGTAAAGTAAATGCAAGTAATTATACTTTGGACGAAGTTAGTATAGGCTTTCACGAAGTGTCTTTCACGAGAGTTGCAAAGCTTTACAGTCTACTGCCCCCGGGTTCCCGTCGCCAAATCGAAACCTTATTAGCTGTGTAATTAATGCGAGGAATACATTACATACATACATACAAAATCATGAAAGACGCCCCACGAGAAGATGCAAACTGACCTGGTACAGAACTAGTCTTTCACTAGTCTTTCACTTAGTCTTTCACGAGAGATGCAAAGCTTTGCTTGTCTACTGCCCCCGCCGGGTTCTCGTCGCCAAATCGAAACCTTTATTAGCTGTGTAATTAAAGTCCCGGGAAGATGAGCGATAGAGTGGGATCTTACAATTCACGAGGAATACATTACATACAAAAGCACGAATAGACGCCATCCACCACGAACCACGAGAAGATGCAAACTGACCTGGTACTGTTAGTTCTGAGCACTAGCGAGCGACGAGCGGACTACTTAAGTATGTAGGAGTAGTACTTACCTCACGCCACGTACTGTAAGCAAGAACATGTGTATCACAGTAGTAGAATTAGAAGTCATACTAAGCACACATAGTTCTTTTCCTTTTCTCTCAGTAGAGTCGTCAATTATCTTTAACTATCAGTCAAAAACAGGAGATCACATGTATTCTAATCTGCGTACGTTACATTCTTGATCTTGACTACTCCAGCTGAAACTGAAACAATGCATCAAATTCAAAACTATTTCAATATCTATCCTTGCTCTTGCTCGGTGTGAAGAACTTGCAATGGCAATGCAAAAGTAAAACTCAGCATTTCCTTTACTAGAAACAGGCCTCGTCTGCTAGGCTTTCCACTGTCAACACAAGTGCCACAACATACACCGTCGGTTCCATAGGCACAAGGCGAACATCCAGTAGGAGGAGAAGGAGGTGGAGGGCGTGGGAGTAGGTGGCGAAGGAGGTCCCGCCTCGCACTGAGAATTCCACCAGCACACTTTTCCTCCATTTCCGCAACCACTGTTCACACCCTCAGAGGAGCATTTGTTGTCTGCGAGTGCTCCCTCGGCGCAAAATAGTCGACCCAGCGGGTTCCCACTTGGTGCAGACATACTTGGAAACAGGCGGGTTGGTCGGATTGGAAGTCGGAGGTGACGTGGGAGGAACCGGAGCTGGAGTAGGAGCTGGCGTAGGCGGTTGTGGTTGGAATAGGTGTCGGAGGTAACGTAGGAGGAACCGGAGCTGGAGTAGGAGCTGGAGTAGGCGGATTTGTGGTACACAAACCCCCAAATTCAATCTTCACACTTGCTTTGCCATTGGTAATCGATTGTACAGTGATAACTAAATCTCTGCCATCACCGAGGTAATTAGTGAATGTTTGGCTAGCACCAGCGCCCAACTTTGCCTTCAGATTTGATTCTGAGTAGGATGTTCCTTCACCACCAGCTTCAACAATCATTACAGTATTTCCACCTTCTACAGTCCCACTATTTACTCCGTCTTCTTGTTGTACATGAGGTAAAGATCTGTAGAAGAAGCCGGCCTGTTCATCTTCACGAGGATGGTTTGAGTCGTATCAACAGCAACGTAGTCAGCTTGACCGGTGATATCGGTAATCAAGCAATTGTCTGTAGCGCCAGACCCACCAATATTCATTTGGACAGACTTGTCGGAGAACCAGCCCACTTGCCACGACTTCGCTGCATTGAAGCACACTAAGAAGTGAAGTAGACAAATGAGGCACTGTGTAAGTATTACATGTGTGTACACATCAAATCAATATTGAATGATAATCAGCTTACTAACTGGACCCTCGTCTTGGCTATAACTGTAGCCCATCATGCCACTTTGGTCAGCGTAGGATTGAGTTCCTTCGTTGGAGTGAGCATACCCAAAGTTGCTGAAGCGAAGAGTAGGTATCGTGAGTATTTGTGTAAAGTGACAACACATAAACATAAGACGAGCAATACAATGAGTGTCTTACTGTCCAAGCTCATGTATCTGACCAGATGGATAATTGCACCATTCATTTGAATACACACTCATCCAGGAGTTAATAAATGCGTAAGCGATTCCATTCATAACACCGGGAGGTAGACAATACATCCAACTGAAAGGTAAAGGAGGAAGAGGATGAGAGAGAAAGTTAGCATTAACTTTGAGCTGAAAGGAAAGAAGGGGAATTACGAGAAGTAAGTAGACGGATATGTAGACGGATATGGCACACTCACTGATCAGCAATATCTGTAGGATTGGTCACACCAAACTGAGCGTTGATAGCGGCGGTAATATCATTTCTCATGTTTACGTCGTTACCGCTAGTAGCAGCGGTGGAGACAGTAACGGTGACGACTCCATCGTTGATGCCTTTATCTCCTCCTCCTGGATTGATTATCAACTGACCGTGGGAGCACCCTTCATAGCCTGTCTTGAGGTTGAAGGCATCTCCATTCGTTCCGAACACGTCATCACTCAACCCAGCTTCATCTGCCCTGTTGTATGCAGCACCATTAGCAATGACCTGACCGCAACGACAGTTTTGGTGCCAAGGGTGGCAAGATGACGGCGCAACTCTGTCGATGAGTCATCTTCTTGCAGGTCACGCTTCTCCTTCTTCTCCTTCTTGTTGATGTTGAGAGTGCCGCCACCAAGATTAAATCTTGCCTTTATCGTTCATATAGGCGTTGTCCGGGAGAGTGACTGTAGCACCAGAAGAGGCACCTGCGGTGTCGCCAGAGCCCGCCTCGATCTCATAGATCATGCCATGAATGTCTTGAAACGTTCATGGTGTGTTCAGGCCTGTTGGGATTATTGCCGCTGTTGCCCTGGAGCTTGCGGCTAGCGGCAGTCAACGCCGTCTTCATACTGGATATCAGCCTCGAGGAAAATGAACTCCTCTTCTTCTTGAAGGACGCGGTTTTGGGGCTGGTGCTTGTTGGCAGAGGCGGCTTCACCACGGAGGTTTTTCTCGACGGCATCAGTAGAGGCAGCGGCAGCGAACGGGGAGCTGGGTGCCGCTGCCATTACCATTGCTGCGATGGCAGCGGTGCAGTAGGAACGAAACAACATGTTTGGAGTGATTGCTTTTATGATGACCGCACCGAGCACCGAGGCACGGCTGGCTGTTGCTTCGCTTTCGATCGTGCCCGTGCCGCTCTGGTTCGCACTTGAAAATGCCAGTGTTTTACTGTATCTCAGATGATGCAAAGCATTAGTGAATGAAGACTTCATGATACACATTGTCGAAAGAAAGCTAAGCATGAAGTGCTAAAAGTAAACGTAAATAATTGTACTTTGAACGAAGCTTTGTCTAAAGTCATTTACGATATGTCTTCAACGAGAGATGCAAAGCTTTACTGTACTGCCCCCGGTTCCTTCATCGCCAAATTGAGATGAGACCTATAATCTGGACTCGCACTAGTTCATGTTGAAGCGATGAATGGAATCTTACAATTCTTCACGGGAATACATCACATACAACGTTGATTCACGAGAGGCGTTTCCTCATCAGACAAGAGGAGACCGCAGACAGATTGTCCTATAAAATTTTGAGACCAAAACATCTACGCGTAGTCTACGCCCTCTCTATCTCTGTCTCTGTGAGAGACAATCAAATTACAAATTAGTGTAGAGACCAAACATCGACTCAAACTTTTGAGGCAATAGTATTGCCAAGTTTTGTATGCCTACAAAATACTCTCGGCCCATCAGAACCCTTCAAAACTCTGCAGAGCGAGATGACCAACTTCTTTGTCTTGGCCTGAACTTCGGAAGGCTCAAATAATGTCCTATTAGTACCTTAGATCACTATCACAGTAATTGAAGTATATCAAGGCTTGTAAGTACGCTTCTTGAACGCGCCAAAAATTACCGGCACATTAATTTTTTCCACCACAAGAAGTCGCACCATGATGGCCATCTTCCACAGTAGGGCAGCAGCCTTCCTCCTCCTCCTCTGGTCATCAGCACCATCAACCACCTCCTTCCTCCTCGCCCCTCCTCTCTCCACCGCACCAAACTTCAAGGCATCAAACCGCACTAAGCGCAGGCAGCACAGACGTATCAGATCTCCTCTACCAAGAACAAGAAAAAATAATTATTCAACGTGGAGAGTTGGAAGAAACATTTGTTACCAATGCGAAACCTTTGGAGGCTTCCAAGATTAAGATTCGTGGTGCTGGTGAGGAATGAATTGCGGTGGCATTCTGTTTATCATGTGTGCGTCGATGTACCGCTAACAATGCACATATATTCACATCTTATACCGTTTTCTCCCTCTTTTCAGGCAAGGCAGGTGGATTCGGAAAAGCCTCTCCAACGGAACCAAAGCCTCCTCCAAACTAGAGGGCAAATCCTATGCCAAAATACTCAAAAAGGAAGGGGTACTTCGCCTCGACAATGTCCTGTCCCCCACAACCGCCGATGCCCTACGCACCTATCTCTACAACCTGCGAACACAGAGTGAACAAGATGTGGCCGATGGAAAAGTACAACCTATTGAACGATGATGCTCATGTATTATTAAAACATAATCGATGCGACTTGACAATACCATTGGGAACAGAGGAGATCGTCACCAAAGCTTTGAAGAATCACTGCGAAAAAGTCCCGTGGGGGGGATAGTGGAGTCAATCTTTGGAGATGGAGCGATACTCCATGAGTTTTCATGTTTAATGTCCGATGTGGGGAGTCAACGCCAGGTGATTCATCCGGATACACCATTTGTCGATGGGAAGGGTCCAGTGTTGTACACGTGTTTCATTGCATTGCAGGATGTCACGATGGATATGGGACCGACTACGTGGCTTCCACGGACTCATACTAGGGAGGCACATGCTGCTTTCAAGGATCCATTTACAAAGGATGAAATTGTCTCCAATACACCAGCGAAATTGGGATTATTACCCAAGGGAAGTTGTGGTATATTTGATTCAAGACTGTTGCATTGTGGTACGGCCAATCGATCGAATGAGGGGAAGTCACGTGCGTTGTTTTACTTTTCGTTCAAGAATCCGGAGGTGGGGTATACGGGGAATCCGGCGAGTATTCGATTGGAGTTGGGTGCGGAGAATGTTCCGTTAGGGAAGTTGATGAGTGATTTGGAGTCGTTTGAGAGGGGGGAGGGTTGCCCTTTGATTGATGAGTTGGGTAGAAAGATGAGATGAGAACTGAGTGAAATGTTGTTGTGTGGTGAATGAGGGTAAATCCAGTAACCATGGAGTAATGAGCATGTATTTCATTGGCTATCACATTATTTGAGCAACCATCTACATCATAGATTTTATACGACCTTGCCATCCACCATTACAGCAACCTCATTCCGTCTCAAGAAATTAGGCGTAATCACCGGATCATGATACCCATAAACCATCGTCTCCTTACTCTTCGCTCGAATCCCTTCCTTCTCCAAAGTTTGTAATATCAAATCACGCTCCTTAGTAATCCGATCCATCTGACGGTGGAGGCCCCGCAAAGGTTACAGCTGCCATTGTATGTTCATCCACCTTGACAATTTTGACTGACTTGTCCTTTGGTTTCGGTACCGTTTTGAGATTGTACTTTGATCCAATAACAAATGATATTTTCGTCTTTTTCGCTGTAGTAGCAGCAATAGACCTAACAGGAGCAGTCATTTGCATCTTTTCATTATTCGAAATCTCTCCAACACTTCGTACCGGTGCAGTCATTTGCATCTTTTCTTCCGAATCTTCCTTTTCCATCTTGTTATTGGATATATTCTGACCAAAGATGTATGAGGCACATTTGCCGAATCCTTTTCCGCCCGCCTTGCGCATACTGGATTCATCTACGGTGGTTTCGGCAATGAGATAGGGATTGTATTTACGAATTTCGACGAATTGTTTGCCGGCGGGTAGTCGTTTGATCACTTGATAGGATGGTCTTTCTAGAGAGAATGTGTTTGCAACATTTGATCAAAACTTGTAAGCACAAGTAGATGTGATGTAGCAAGAAATACGAAAACACACAAAAGAGCACAGTAGTAAACGCACCTAACTTGTTAGCAGCACGAACGCAAAGAGACCAGCACCCAATCTCAAAGTAAATAATGAAACTGCAAGGCCCAGAAAGATCTGTAGCACAGAATGAAGCTGCATTGGCGATGATGCCGAGGAAAAGGGTCCTGATGTTCATGGTGGTACTACTACGTTAGTAGGTGAAAGAAAAGAGTAGAACAAGGGCTGCGGCTGGGCTATTGCTGGGTGCAGCTTGTACGATGCTATGCATGCATGAAATGAGCACCATGTTGCATCGATCTCTCAAGCTTGCTGCGTGGCGCTGGCGGAGATTTTTGGCGCGTTCAACTTCAGAGTGTACGTAGTGAGAGTACACATACCCAAGAATCCTCTTTCTCCAAACAGTTCGGCCTAGCCTGCACCAAAGCGTTCGCCATCCACCTCGGCGGCCAACCCGTACCCAGCAGTGCCCCACAGGCGTCCTCAGGCACAGCCCGGGCCCCTCCTGGTTTAAGTTCTCCTTTCTCTACTGATCCTCGGGTTCTAGAGAGTAGCTACTAAAATAATCTATCTATCTATCTAATACCTTCACGTATGATACAATCTCTACGTACGGTTAGAAGCAAGAACACATACCATATCTTGTCTTGCTTTAGCTTGTAGGAGCAGAAGGTACTTCATGAGCTCACTTTTTCTCTAGATAGAAAACAAGTACAAAGCGATTACTAGTGAAAACAACCACGGACACGCATTTTTAACGTCAGGGTTTTCCCATGCCATCTATCGCTGTTGTGTATATGTTTGCTATCCCTATCGAACATTGGCACCATGTTTATAACGTTTTCACAGCATCCCTGTGCCTCTAGCAGAGCAAAATGAATGGCTCCTTCCAATCATAAAAGGTCACAAAATGGAGTGAAAATGATGTCACTGCTGCATTGCACTCTATCTTGTTGTATGTATCCACATGTACTAGTTGTTGGTGGCAGTGCTTTTTATCCCAACCAACTTTTTAGTGCATCAATACACGCCGAATGTGGTGAAAGGATTGTAATTGCATCTCAGAAAAGGAGGGCTGCGACCAACTACCATCGTAGTTGTCAATTGGAAAGTACCATACTTATCCTTCCTTCAATCATTCTTATCAAACATCATCAAGACCACAAAGCATAAATCCTGCAATCTTCTCACACCGATCTGCGCACGCATCATATAACTCCCCATCTCCCTTCCCGGTGCTCATACCGCCTGTAGCACCGACAAATATCTCAGCAATACCGGTAGGTCGCAATCCCAACCGCGCTGCCTCGGCCAACAGCTTCGGAGCTGCACAATCCCCAGTACCTCCTGGGACTTTTGTCGGTCCTCGCGTATAAACGGCGGTTAGGGGACGTAAAGCCTCTCCTCGGAAATTGGTGACGAGTTGGTGACGACGTACTTCGTCGAGTGCTAGGGTGGCGAGGCGGGCACGCTTCTTTGTGAGATGTTTGACCTTATTTTCTTTTGAGCCTTTTTTCTTTTCATCCTCAGGAGAAGCATTCGACTTCGTTGCATCAATCCTATCAAAAAGCTCTGTCACCTCATCCCGAAGCCGACAAAACATAGGTAAACTCTCAGGAACTTGGCCAATGATGGGAGACCATCCAGGTAAATTCCACGACCCTCCAAGTTTGCCAGCGTAGGCCTTGAGGATCACAGTATCACCGCTTGTCAGGTTAGATGAGTCTGAATACAAGCTATTGTCAGGTACTTTGCATACCAAAACGCCAAACATTTTACCACGACGTTCGTATAATCGCTCGATTGCAAGAGAAGGGTTCAAGTCATGTAAGATGTCTTCATTGTCATCATGATCTAACTGTAGCTTCAGCTCATCTACATCAATCCGGCCACTCTCAATCATACGCCTCCTCAGATCAAACGCCGCATGTCTTGCTTCCTCAGTGGTAGGAAGGGTGTGATGCATGTTGCAGCGAGCGCAATGTCCGCTGAAGAGGGCAGAAGCAAAGTAGATGTTGTTTTTGGTGTTCCATTGCAGAATTAATGAGCATATGAATAAGATAGTGAGGGCGACCAAAGGGTAAGCGGCGGTAGTGATGGATCTGTGATACATTAGTATATGCTTTGGAAGGGGCATGGAGAATGAGATGCCGACAAGAAGAAGGAGTGATTGCTGCACGAGAGGAGGTGGGAGGGAAGCTTAGTTTATTTTTCTACGCGCGTAACCTTGGTTACGGGGTAAGATTATCTGGACTATGTGCGTACGTGGATACGTGCGTCAGCATAGTGGGTTGAGAACTCTCTGCATTTCCCTCGTTGATACGACGGAAAGCGTTTGTGTCTGTACAATTTGTAAAAAGGTTTAAGGCATCGTTGTAACAAGTGTTGTTGCGTGATGACTTGATCAAGGGGCCGTCGCCTAGTAAGGAGATGGCTTCTAGACCGGCAGAGCCAGTTGCAAAGCAAATGTCTCGTCCGAATTGTTGAGTGTAGTATGTGGATGGGTCGGGGCTTTTGTAGGATAGGCCAAAGTTTTCTGTGGGGTGCTGTCTCCTCCAAATGTCATTTGCTCTTTCCAAGATGTTAGATGGAACTTCATCTGAGGAGGCTCTATTGGCCATTTTTAGTGCGTGGGGAAATGTGGTGGCTTTGATGTTGTGGATGTTGTTTGAATCGATGGTTTTGCCGTATAGGAATCTATTTATGGTAGGTCCAAACAAACCGAGAGGGCTAATGGCGAATGGGATGAGTTGCATTTTGGAGTTGTATAGATCTTCAATAATTTCCTCGCCTGATATGGTGATGCCTGTTTCACGGCATGTGCGTGCTTTGCTGGTAGCTCGGCCTCTTTGAAACTTGCTCTTTTCCGCTGCGATGAGTGACGTAGTAATGTTGTTTGATTTAGCGTCACGTCCACCGCGGGACGGAGGAGGGCAAGTGTCTGAGTTGCATAGGATGATGTCGAAACCGATCTGTTGGATGGATGGTTGATGAATGAAAGGTTGGCGTTGGTCTTGATTTAGCTGTGGGGCTGTTTTTGCGGACGACACGCGTCCTTTTTCGGTGGATGCACTTTACCATTGTTGTATTTTTCATAACTTCCTCTCCTCGATAATCATAAAACAACTACGTGCATGATGGTTGCTCAAAAATACATCCGAAGACTCCCCAGCAGCAATTGCTGCACTGACTTGCAATGAAACTGATGCTTTGCTCCAAGTCAAGTACACTATTACAAAGAAGAATGGGATAGCTCGCGCCCATCATTTGATAAAACCCATTTCTGTATCTTCAAGGCAATGAGCTCCGGTACAAAAACTTTGCAAGCTGACAGACTACGAGGCGTGTCTACCCAGAGATGAGTGCTCTGAGGTAGTTGTGGGCGGTCTTCCTACCGATGCTTATAAAATTTCATTTGATGGGAAAGCCGTCGATATCGGCCGTGAGTTTGTCTTCGATGGCAGAACCCTGTCACCTCAACTGAAGTGGGTACTTGTGCCAAGCCTCCCATCTGCAAAGATACAGAGGCTCTCTTGGACATCCAGTATTGGGTGGATACTATAACTATAATCAACACTCTTTTCGTGTTGAGGACAAAGATGGCAACACTGTGCTACTCACGGTGACCAGAGGGGCGATACTCTCGTTAACCAAAACGTATGCTTGTCTACCAAAAGATGATGCATGCTACACGTTCCTAATAGGTGGCGATTATCAGTGGGATCCCGAGATCCCCCCACCGACATATTCTGTCTTTTTTTGATGGAGAGCTTGTACGCAGAAGTAATAGCTGGCTCCTTGACTCGGTTCGGTTTGGTAGGCACTGCAAGCCGCTTTGCAATCAAGACGATGAATCTCTTATCGAGTTCTTCATTATGATAGAGATAGTCGTTATTATGAAGTGGAGTATGAATAGAATGGGATCTCAACGTTACAAATCACAATTCTTCTGCGACGGTTTCAAGCGGAGTGGTTCCCCAGGGACCTGGCATCTCCCCGCTTGCTCACAAGATCATGTGCGTTCCAAAGGACAGCTGCTCATCCTTCTACATCTCAGCCCCAAATGTGACCAGGGAAGTAGTGAGGCGCGAACCTTCTTCAAACTCGACAGACTGGACCAATATCACATGGGTGAATGTAACAACAAACGAGACTCTCTATCTCAGACCTGTGTACACTCTGGCTATGGACAATGTTACCTATCGGAAGGTCCAATGGTATGCACCTGAAAGAAGCTCAGGATATGGAAGTAATAACCAAACTACCATCATGGGAAGGTGCACTGTTGGAGGCTTATGCGACGAGCAAACTCAAGATCTGTTTGCTCTTGAATTGCGCACGCCAGCAAAATATGAGGTGGGCTTTGATTGACACACATGATATGATGTGGAATTTTGGTTTTAACGAGTACGATGATCGTGATTGGAGAAGGCAGTACCTCCTTCGAGACGGCGACTATAACGATCTTGGTTACGATCTCGACTCAAGCTACGGAGCAATTGCGTGGTGTTCCAAAGGACGGATGTGTGACATGAGCTTCAACATGACACTAAGATCACCAGTTGAAAGTTACACAGTGAAGAAAAAATGGCATCCAACTTGACGATGGGCAGAAGTAGATGCTGGATATTGGGCGCAGATGATGCACGCCATTCGGTCAGAACTGCTCCCCTCCCAACACCAAACAAATCGTTGTCTGGAGGTGCTATTGCTGGTATTGTGATTGCATGTCTATTGTCTGTAGGTGCAATTCTATTTGGCTTGGTTTGGTATAAGAGACGTCAAAATCAGTCTTCCAAGGAAGGAGAAGGGGATCCATTGCATGAGAGTCTCCTTGATGTGTAATGTAGAGATAAATTTTGCTGTAAGAATGTAAAAGATGAGGATAGTGCATTGACTAGGATGCAGTAGCTAGTAACAAAATTGTGGAAGATTGACAGTCATGTGCAAGAGACGAATGATGCATATCTCTTTTAATCTATTTGTTTTTGCATCTACTTGCGCCGAAGTTGCACGTCTAATATTTCCATAGAATTGCTGCTCAGAGACCGACGTTGCTTCCCTTACTTTTTCTACTCAATTCGTTGTTGCGTCATGACACTTGACTCTGCACTCCAATATCATCACAAATACAGAGTCATCCAATAATTCCCCTCCCCTAATCACCACCAAATCAGCCTCAACAAACTCTAATCTCTCTCTTTCTCTCTTACAACCTTCTAGGCTTATTCATAAACTCCCTATCAGCCTCCTCCGTCTCGGCAGACCCTTCAAAATAGCCGCATAAATCAAAAACACCGAAATAGGTAATCCAAGTGCGGTAATGGCAGCGGTGGACTGGCAAACCCTAACTTTGGTGTTCCTCCGGCTAGTTCAAAGAGTGATCCTGTCGTTTTATTGTTTGATGATTAATGATATTGGGTTGTCGTTTCGTGTTATTGTCGTATTTTGTTATTGTATTTCACATAAGGGAGAGAACAGCAATTGTATGAGTCAAAATAAGTGTGCACAAAGAATGATATATTGACAACAATAACATTACATCGAACACATCCATTAATTTTCTTACCAATGGACGAAATTGCCAAAACCATGGAAGTAGCCAAAAGAATAGGCGATGGCAAATCAATTGGATAAGCCTGCAATTCCTCTTCCTCCACCGCAGAATTCGATGACACCACTGCAGCAGCTGGTTGCTGAGCCGGTGCTGCCTTTTGTTCTACAGCCTTCACCACCTTGCCAGCATCAGATGGCAATGGTGGCAATCCTACAATTTCCTCTTCGTCATCGGTGGACATTTGTAGCTGAGTCATTCGGCCGATGGTGATGGGAGATGAACATCTTTTGTTGGTTGATAGTGACGGCCGACTGGGAGCGAAGGCTTCTCCTTGGGATGAGAGGAGTAATAGCACTGCTGCTACTGCCATGAATGATGATGATGAGTTGGATACCATTGTTTCAGTTGTTTCTATGTACAATACTTTGCTTATTTGGGGGACGGCTGCTTGACTTGGTTCGATGGTGATGAAGTGTGAAGTGGAACAAAAAAATCAAAAATCCATGCTGCTGACGTCACAAAGGTTTGTGCAATCTATGGATCACTCTTGCTTGGGAAGGGATAACCCCCAACTCCATCCCGGCAGCAAGCAAGCCACAAAGGCATAGCTGTATTGTACTTATTGGGTTAGCTGAGCTGACAATACGCTGGCGAAAGATGACGTGCCCCTGCTCTATCCAGTTATGGTAGTCTAGCTTGGCACGATAGATAGATGATGCTTGCATCGTTGAATCAGACAAAGAGACTCGTTTATGTACAACAGAAGTGAGCCTGCCTCGGTGAATGCTCCAACAAGCAACAAGAATTGAGGCTCAGCTCACAAGAATCCTGAGAAAAGGAAAAGAAGACTCCATCATAACATTTATTGTCAAATATAGAATTATTTTACGGGTTAGGAACAATGCGTTATCATTGTTGTCCATCTATTCGTATCATCATAGCGTATTCTTCTACCAGATGTGCCGTATTACAGTCTTCACGAGACAGCGGCAACTTTTACACTTACACTCACTTGATTCACTCAAGCATCTTCAGATTTTAGCCACAAGAGAACTTATTTACCGGGGACCTCTCCGTTATAGACATAGGGAGACTCTCCTTTCTTTGAGTCAGCATTACCATAAAGCTCTTCAATTCCGGGGAAGATGCTGTCCTTGCCACCCGCGTTTGGCCAAGTGTAGGGAAGAGCTGGCTGAGCCATGGGATCCATGTTATCGTCCATTTCAATCCAAACAATTCCGGTAGTCTTCTTTACATTTTGAGCGTATCCTGCTCCAGCGGGGGAATCAAGCCATTTGGAAGGACACTTGCTGGGCATGCACTGATTTGCAATCCAAAGCTCAAGTGCAGCGAGGGCAAGATGAGGATGACGGTACAAACCAGAGTTTTCGCCTGAAGGAATATGAAATAAGAAGAGATGCAAAGTCAGATAAGAGTGTTGGATGAATTGTAAATGTACAGAATGTGACGATGACTGACTGGCACAATTAAAGTGTCACAATCACCTGTGACAGATAGCAAGCTCTGCAAACTACAAGTATTCAATGCTGGAATAAAAGCAATAAGATACGCACCTGTGTGAACATATGGGCAGAAGTCTCCCCAGATTCCTCCCGCATTCCCTACGTCCTTAGTACAGTAGTGAGGTCCAAAGCATTTGCCATCGTTACAGGCGGGTTGCTCGCCACCATACTCGAGTTTGTAATAAGTCGAGGAGGGTACGCCATCAAGCAAGATGGGAGGCTGAAACTTGATCTGATTTCCGACGCCAAAGTACTCAATGACTAGTTCATCAAGTTTGTCGATTTTGATGTTACAGCCACTGTTGCCATCAAACCATTCGCTGCAGACATCATGATCGCCCGAGTTGTAGGCATTCTTGACAGCTGCCAAAGGGACGAAAGGAGGAATGTGACCAATGGGAGAAAACTATTATCCTCACTCATTTCGACGCAGTCCGGTCCACAGCCAATCTTAATCTTAGGACATTTCCCGATATCGACATCGTTTGCAGCATCGGCAGCACAATGATGTGTAGATCCATTACCTGGCTGTTGATTGTAAGGGGCGGCAAACTCGTATGGATATCTCGTGTCAATGGGGGTAGGATATCCACCTAGTTTTGGATCGAGTCCTGCAAAAGCCTTTGTGTAGTAGCAAGGATTGAATTTACCTCCTTTTGCTGGAGGATAAGTTTGACTGAAGTCAGGATCGAGGTCTCCCACCCATCTCTGTAAGACGAGGACATCCGTCTTTAGGTGCATCCCATGTAGGGAAAGCAATCTCGAGGATCTTAAACCCAGTCGGGTTCGCCAAAATCATCAGGATTTATGGGTATCTCCTTCAAATCATCACCGCCGGAAGGATAGCTCATACTCATACTAGACGACTTGGAAGTCTTCCCTTTTGACGATTTCGAGGAAGGCTTGCTTCCCTTGGAGCCGCGGATACCCTTGGAGGATTTTCCGTAGCTCATTGACTGTTGTGCGGAGGAGGCAGTTATGGATGGACCGTCGGGCGAGAATGATCAGATATATGTATGCGGGAGGTGTAAGATGTATGCGGATAGAGAGATGAGGACACATGATGTGAGCGTTATCGTTTGTAATAAGAGGAGCAGCGGGACACGGCACGCACGTGATCGCTGCCGCCTCAAAGGAACATATGAAGACGATTGCGGCATGGAAAAATAAACAGATAGGAGTAATACTTACGTAGGAGTCGGCGGCAGCAGTGCCGATGATGATGGAGGAGGCGATGATGAACTTCATTGAGAGAGTGTGTAGATTTACTTCGGAGAAGAAAGGGATGTTTGACGATATGATGATGTGAGCGTTTGCTGCAAATCAAAAATTATGAGAGTCGTTGCGTCTCGATATGTAGACAAATCATCATTGCATAATTCAAATCAGCGAATTCAAATCAAAATGATAAGATAGAAGATGAAAATCCAACGGGATTTTTTGAAACGTCTTGGAAGTGAGACAAAAATAACTTGACGGGACCGCTCGGTGCAAAAAGTGAGCGTTGAATGAGGTTTGGAACCTTGTAAATGTCATAGTGACCACAATCAGAGCTACGAACTATGATTTTAGTTCAACCAAAGGTTAATAAATGCTCCCCAGTCTTGCATTTGCCTTCCACCATAAACCAAGAGAAAGCTATTCACGCAGGCGCGCAGCGCTCTTGACTTTATGTGATGTGGCCTGTGCGTGGCCTGTGGCACGAGGCACGACGTTCTTGTTGTCCAGAGTGCTAACGACTAACGACCAGCATGCAGTAGACCAGCAGTTGCATATCGGACAACCGCACTACTACTCCTTGGCTGACACTCCTACTGCTCTTCGTTTCGGCAGCTCCATTTACGTCTTCCACTATTGTACAATACTTAATGTGTCATCTTTCATAGATGAAGATTGAGATGTGAAGATAGAGTCTCACCTCACTTATTCGCTACGTGCAAAGAGAAAGAAATGAGCAAAGCATCTCAAAGCATGCATCTACTACTTACTTATCAATCATGACGACGACCTTCCCTCCCATGCCCTTACTGCCCGTAACATCTCCATCGACCATTTCAGCATGCCGCAATCTTCCTCTCCGCCCATCGGATATATTCATCTGCTCATATCCCAAAAAAGTGGAACGACATGGACGCAGCACATCGTTCTGACTTTGCTGTTGGCTGATGATCGAAAGTATAAAATTGCTGCTTCTACAGATAATAATTCTACTGCCGCCAGCACCACTGATGATGATGACATAGCCTACAATCACGTATCCGACTTTGCACCCTTTTTTGAAATCGATGCACACTGGCAATCGTCGCCGTCCAATGATAGCACGAAGGTACTGGCGGAATCGGTGCGAAAGAATCATGATCGATTGGGACGAAGGGTGTTTAATACTCATTTACGTTGGGATATGTTGCCCAAGCAGAGAGAAGCGAGGAGTGGCACACAACAAAAAGACGACGATGTTGGGGGCGATGGCAATATCAACAGCTGATAACGACAGCAACGTTCGCAAAGAGCGTCCTCAATGCGGAAAGCTCATTCTACCATCACATATCGAATAAAAAAGAGGGCACGTATACCGATACATATGAAACGTTTCTTCGAGATTGGATGGATGTGCAAACTTCCATTTGGAAGCAGTTTGCATCATTTGATTAGTTTATGCTGGTGGGTTTGGCTGATAATTTGTATGACACAACTGCTTCTTCTCGTGGCCATGATGACATTGGTGATGAAGAAAGCAATAGTGTTACAGATCAGCCGCTGCTCCTTCTATCCTACGAGAAGATGAAATCTAACCTCCGCACCGAAGCAATTCGCATCATCTTCTCCTTACACCTCACCCACATCCCTCACGTGTACTTGAGGAAGAGATATTACAATCATTTGAATTTAGTTCGATGAAGAATAACATTGAGAAATTTCAACCCAAGTGGGTTGGGTGGTTGAATGGATTTCAGTTTTTGAGGAAGGGGGTCACGGGTGATGGGAGAGGTTGTTACTGAATAGGAGCACGAATGATAGTGGAGGTGGGGAGGAGGGAGAGCCATCGGAATTGATGGATGCATACAATGATTGGGTGGAGAGAGAGGAATGTCTTTCCCAGATTTCGAATGTGTTGCAGGGTGATTATTATGAGGCTAGCAGAGAGATATTTTGAGTGTGGTGGAGAAGTAATGAAGTAAGACTGTCATAGAATGGCATGTCCACCGGGAGATCTCGAACAGCTTTGGAAGGCTTAGATGCTATTGTCTTGATCTGGCTGCTGTGATACGGTCAGCTGAGACTCTTGTAACGTACTTATACTTATCAAGGTGGTGCGGAAAAGCAGCTAGAAGAGTATTATATATTTCTTACGACTCTAGAGAGAGGTGTCATTGGCAGACTAATTTTAACTATTAGTTGTATTGTACATTGTACATGACATCTGCCAAATTGGCACTGTTCACCTGTCTCTTGGATGGCTTCGCGTTCTTCAATAAATTCTGTGACCCTCCGGCCGGGACAAAAAAGATTACCGCAAGCAGACTAGGACCGATTACCTAATGACTCCCTGCCTATCGCCTTCCTATGTAGGAATTCATACATACATGTTTGTGTTGGCGCTGTGCAGTCTTCCAATGACAAATCATAACCGTCAAGACTCAAGACCTCTTTCCATTCTCCATCCAAGCTCTGCATGCACAATTCTCATCAACACTGACCTTGGGAAAAATAAATTGGTAAACAATAATTGCAATATTATTGCCCCAATAATATATTGTTATTTATTGCAGATTATTGATAAGTATTGGAGCGACCTCGAGGTATTGCAATCTTTATTGTGACTGTTTCCAATATTGCAATATATTGACAATATATTGATAGTATTGAGATACCCGTTTGCTTGGAAGTTTGCTGTCAAATCAACCAAAACGCATGATTCAGACTGGTAAAGAGAGAGCATTGACTGTCCATGAGAAGAGCTTGTGTGAATGGTTGTTAATGGAGAACAACCCTGTCTATAAAGACAATGCTGAAGAAGATGATGCCTCCGTTGAAGAAGTTACCCCTACTAACTGCTGAGATTGAGGTGAGGCATTTAGCTTTGGTGACCTCTTGGCGTCTTTCTGCTGAAAGTGCTGTGAAGGAGAAAGAGAAGACCGAGAGTGATTATTTCAATATGGATCATTCGCTCGCATCTGCATCATTGTTGTTGTTGAATGTCTTTGGTCCAAGTTTGATGCCTTGTGCTTGTGTCTCATGCCACTTACAAGAAAGTGTCTCACCTAAATGTCACTTACAGTGTCAGTAGCGTGACATCAACCGTGTCAGATCGGAGTGTTACTGTTATTGCAATAATTGCCAATATATTGCAATTATTGCAGTATATATTGTACAGACACCTGGTATTGCAGTTAATATTGACCCCAGAGCATAATATTGCAGTAAACATTGGAGGTAAATATTTTTTTCAACAATATTGCAATTTTTTTTTTCCCAAGGTCAGCATCAACACAAAAGCATATCAGAACCAAACAGCGTCACAGTCGGAACTGGCACGATCGCCACGCACAAGCAGCAACAGCACTAGGATGATCAATGGTCATAATAAGTTGTCCAAGGCAAAACCCAACCAATACGAACATGTTGTTTCGTTCCTACTGCAACCGCTGCCGCTGCCATCGCAATGGTGATGGCAGCGGCACCCAGCTCCCCGTTCGCTGCCGCCGCCTCTACTGATGCCGTCGAGAAGAACCTCCGTGGTGAAGTCGCCTCTGCCAACAAGCACCAGCCCCAAAACCGTGTCCTTCAAGAACAAGAGGAGTTCATTTTCCTCGAGGCTGATATCGATATCCAGTATGATGAAGTCGGTCCCAACACCAACACGCCTGAACACACCATCAACGTTCAAGACATTCATGGCATGATCTATGAGATCGAGGCGGGCTCTGGCGACACCGCAGGTGCCTCTTCTGGTGATACAGTCACTCTCCCGGACAGCGCCTTTATGAACGATAAAGGCAAGATTAATCTTGGTGGCGGCACTCTCAACAAGAAGGAGAAACGTGACCTACAACTACAAGAAGATGACTCATCGACAGAGTTGCGCCGTCATCTTGCCACCCTTGGCACCAAAACTGTCGTTGCGGTCAGGGTCATTGCTAATGGTGCTGCATACAACAGGGCAGATGAAGCTGGGTTAAGTGATGACGTGTTCGGAACAAGTGGAGATGCCTTCAACCTCAAGACAGGCTATGAAGGGTGCTCCCACGGTCAGTTGATAATCAATCCAGGAGGAGGAGATAAAGGCATCAACGATGGAGTCGTCACCATTACTGTCTCCACCGCTGCTACTAGCGGTAACGACGTAAACATGAGAAATGATATTACCGCCGCTATCAACGCTCAGTTTGGTGTGACCATTCCTACAGATATTGCTGATCAGTGAGTGTGCCATATCCGTCTACATATCCGTCTACTTATTCTTGTAATTCCCCTTCTTTCCTTTCTGCTCAAAAGTTAATGCTAACTTTCTCTCTCATCCTCTCCCTCCTTTACCTTTCAGTTGGATGTATTGTCTACCTCCCGGTGTTATGAAAGGGTTGGCTTACGCATTTATTAACTCCTGGATGAGTGTGTATTCAAATGAATGGTGCAATTATCCATCTGGTCAGATACATGAGCTTGGACAGTAAGTCACTCATTGTATTGCTCGTCTTATGTTTATGTGTTGTCACTTTACACAAATACTCACAATACCTACTCTTCGCTTCAGCAACTTTGGCTATGCTCACTCCAACAAAGGAACTCAAACCTGCGGTGACCAAAGTGGCATGAAGCAAAACAGCGAGATGCGCGTATGAAGCGAAACAAAGGCAGCCAAGAAGCGTAGGAAGTTGGAGGAGTCGGCAGCAAAAGCGAGAGAGCGACAAATCAGAAAGAATGAATCAAAGAAACAAAAGAGGGCAGATGCTAATGCTGAGAAGGAGAATGCTGTAAGTGTACTATCACGTCGTCATCCTACTTCCTCTCTTTTTTGATGCGTGCTCAACACTCAACATACAAATTATGGACTGTGTTCCTTCTCCCTCTCTCTCCAACATTATCCAGGAACCCATTACCGGAATGCTTTTTACCACTAGTGGGAGAAAGAAGGCAGGTGCCAACGCTTTGCCGTCCAAAGCTGCGAAATCTTCTAAACGTCGTACTACCAAAGAACCGCCGACTGAATTGCATCAGCTCAATGATGCTACTACACGACATCATGCAGAGCAAACAACATATGATAAAGTCATGAATCATGAAGTTCCGAACAGTCACCACCTTGGCTGATGAGGACAAGAAGAAGATAGCACCTCCTGTTACACAAGTAGCCATCACGGCAACTAGCATCACAACTCCTACAAAGTCGGGAGGAAAGAGGAAAGCGGAAAGATACAACCAAACTTACGCTCGTCTCCTCGTCCGGAGAAAGTGGATTGGACCCGAAGCTCCAGAAAGAATTGTACAAGTCTGGCGCATTGACGACGTCGTCTCGTTCATGAAAGAGAGAGCAGAACGGGGATAAGATCCCTTTGATGTATTGACCGAAGTTCCTAACACTCCACCGAACGTCACCAAAATCAACACCAAGGAGCAGCTACAGGGCGCAAAAATTTGAAAGGTAGTGATGTCT
>JAHBBA010000718.1:0-71585 GCA_018806925.1 Skeletonema costatum | reverse complement strand
AGAGACTCATCAAGATCGCTGGAGGGATCATCTGTCTGCAGCTCCTCTTCAGAACTACCTGCCGGAGAAACCATGCCAGAGGGCGATTCGACGTCACCTTGATCCTCATAAAATAACTTGCGTCTCAAGGCATTATCCACATCATCACTATCATCGATGGTGCCCACCTCCTCTCCCGGCGGATTTGAAGGAAGGGAACGGAACGACTCACAGTCTTGATCGCTAGAAGATTGGTGCTGCTGATCAACAATGTGATTAGCTTTTGATTTGGCCAATGCCTGAAACTTCTTACTAATTTCGATTTCCATTTCCGAGAACATACGTTCACTCTCATCAACACGACATTTATCGAGTGGAGGCAATGACGTTATCATGAAATTGTATATGGCCATTAGATGAGGTTGCATTTCCTCGAGCAAGAGAGGAGTGCTAGATTCGATATCCAATTTGAACGATTGCATCTCTAAAATCATCCCGTTTGAGAAATGAGACAATGTCCTCAAATGAGATCGAAACTTAACAATTTCATTGAGATCAATCGAAGGTTGCCCACCGTCGGATTTTTCCGGATCTCTCCCGGCGAAAGACCATACCATTGCTTTGCTGATGTGTTGACAATAATTTCTTCTGGAAATACGTCAATCAAGCGATACTTGGCGAATCAAGGGAATACGTCGAATCATCTTCTTTCTCAGGCCTCGGTTTTTGCATGTGAATGTAAGCGTCCGCGGTGCCGCGCAAAAAATATTGAAAAATGTGTCAAGCCCTCTCCCTTCCTTCCTCCTCTCATAATTCAATCCAACTCATTTCATTCAAACAAATTCGATGGTCATCAAAAGCATCTCCAGGCTCCTTAGTGGCAATGACGTGTCATCGTCCAGCGGTGATGTACCCAGCGAAGTCGTTACGAAAGGTGGCGACGATAAAACGGCCGTGACGCTTGACGACGATTACACACAGCCGTCATTTGAAGACTTCCAGAAAGAGACTGTTGCTGGCATAAAAAAAATGCTCGTCGAACAAAGCGAACGAACCGATGAAGTTCTCGAGAATCAGGATCAGATGCAGTCCACTCTTTCGGATGTTAAAGATACCACAAGCAAAACTGAAGCAAAGGTTGATGCACTTAGTTATTCCCTTGATGCACTTGCGAAAGACGTCAAAGAAACGAAAACGCCGTCGAAAGCAGAGATGAAAGAGCTCTTCAAAGATGTCGTGGCCGAAAGCCTTAACCCTGCCACCATGCAAGGTTTTATCGAAACTGTTATGAATTCAGCCGTGAAAAAGAACAAGGACAACCAAGGTGGACAGCTCAAAACTCCTGCTGCAAAAAAGAAGAAGCGAAATGCTGATTCCGCTTCCGTTGCCGGACGCCCTCCTATCAGCACTGCCAAGAAGTCGCGTCCATCCGCGCTTTCCATCCCCGGGGTCGACAAGCATACCATGCGTCAATCGGAAGATGCGAAGAAGCTTGCGGATGACAAGAAGCGTGAAGGAAGAATCATCGCCTGAGCTGTTTTGTCGAATATATACACGAAGAATTGATTGTCCACTGGTGAATATTGATGTTTGAATGATTACTGCCCACATCGTTGATGCAATCATATTGATCCCTCTGACTTTTGAAATAGTTCCCATCTCCTGGAGAGGTGATCAATTGTTATCCTTCTCGGATTAAAGTAAAGTTGCATAGTCATATTAGTTGCATGGACAGTCCTCTTCTCCTCCTCATGTTCTTCATAACTTCCATCTCATCGTATCCGAAGACAATCTTGACTCTGCCTGCATTTGAGTCTACATGATCATCTTCCGTGTCTGATTCTTATGCTACCCCCTCTCACAGATAAATACCATCACCACCATTCTTTTCTGTCTGATCCTTCTTCTTCTCCTCTTCTATCTTCTTCAACACTAAACTTCCATCGTACTGCGTAATTTTATCAGCCAAACTGATGTGTACTCCGTGCTTATTCAGCTTCGCCGCCAATGATGTCGCCTCAAATATCTTACGATGTATCAGATCTTCATTTTCCTTTAGAGCATCTAAAAGGTCATCGTCATGGTCATCGAGTAGAGCTGTGTCCAGTTCTTGATTTGAAATAATTAAATGATTGACCGATGTAATTATTTCTCTCAACTTTGCTTCCATCAAGATGGGCTGCTCATCATCGTCGGACAAGAATTGGATTGCCGCTTGCGGTGACACGGGGGGCAGCCTTGACGACATAGTGTCGACTACTGCTAGAAGATGGTGTGGTGTTATCGGTGCTATTCATGATGTTAAATATATATTGTGATCACCCCGTCGTACGTCGTGATCCGACATCGTGAACGTGATAGGAATGTTCAGAGAGAGAAGTGATGAACTGGAGATGAGAGCTGCGTCTGTCCTACATTCATCTCCTCATTTCACTTTCAGAGTTCCATCAAAAAGTGATGGCAACTGATGCAGACCATGATGAACACCCGTAGCATGAAAACATATCAGCGTAGGGCATCCGCCCTTGCGCTTGTCCTTCTCTCAACAAGAAGCGACCACGCAGAATCATTCGGTCGCCACTGCATACAAAGCCCTCTCCACACATCTCAAAATCACATTAGACGAACACCCATCACATCATCATCCACCACCATCACAGCCCTGTCGGCGGCCAAGAAGAAGTCCGCCGAGCCCAAAGAAACCGAGACGGAAATACGAGATCGCATCCTTGCTGAAATTGACTCTGGCATGCGCCAATATCCTTCTTGGATCTCGGAATATGGTGAACCGCAGGATGAATTTTTATTGGACGATGATGACGACGGTGCCATTGATGCATCTACCCTCGGCCAATGGGATGAAAAAGACTTTCAGGCCAAGTTCGATTACGAGTGGGATCCCGATGAAGGTGACGAAGATCCGAACAATTTGGATCCTGCATATGAATATGCGGCTCCATTCCAACTCGATGAGGAGGGGATTGAGGTGGGTTACAACCCCATCTTTGGCCGATCGAACCCTATCGATGGACGAACCATTCTGAACCCTCCCGATTCTTATGTGATTGATGAAAAGACTCGCGATGATAGATTAGTTCCTAAAGAGTTCCCGGATGGAGATATTGAAATCAAAGCCAATGCGGATGTGATTGCGTTGAGAAAGAGTTTGAAGATTATCGAGACTCATACCGATCCCTTTTTGAAGATGGAGGTGCCCAATCATATGGCCACGTGGCATGGATATCCTGAGCAATTGTCTTATCCAAAGCAGGATTACATGAATAATCGGTTTACAAAGCCAGAGGATGTGACTGACTTTGACAAGTTGGGCCCAGCTAGAGCTAGGCAGTTGGCAGTGCAGTTGGCACGTGCTAGGAACAACGAATGGCTACCAGAGGGAACGTCAGAGGCATACCATGCCAGTAAAACGGCCATTTACAAAGAGAAGGGGGTATTGACTGGGTCAACATTGCCTGGGCAGGCAGACCCAGAGGTTGTGGCCAAGATTCAGCCGGCGATGGATGTATTGGGGGATGTTGTCGAATTGCTCAGTATTGAAGCCGATACAGTCTTTCGATTCAAGTACCATGGATTGATTAAGAATAAACGTGGTATGTCGGCATGGGCAGGTGTCCTGATCCGAAATTGTGACGTGGATTGTACAGGTGTGGTATTCGAGACTGGATTCCGAAAGAGAGATCCCTATTACGATGGAGGAAGCCATTGGTATGGTCCTTACTAATTAAGAGGAAGTAAATAAAACAAGCAGCTATCATGTTATGTATTGTGTTCATAGTAGAGATAGAGATCCTACAACACAATTGTAGACTGGTCCTACGCGACACCAATGTAAAAACTCCTATGTTTCTTTTTCGCTTTGGGAGCAGGCGTAGGTGGGCTCTCATAGTACGTGGGTTGTTTTCTTTTACGCCTGATCTTATCCTCCGACACAGCTTGGGTGATTCCGTCAGATAAATATTCAACCCAAGGCAAACTGGTATCTTTTTTCTTCAAGTCGATCGCCTCAACCCATTCACATCCTCTCAACACTGTCACAATCGAATCGTTGTTTTGTACGAAATGAATCCCAGCCAGCTTGGATCTTCGCAGCAGTGTCGAATCCGGTTGGACCCTCGTCGGCGATGTTATTTGCCTTTTTTTCAGCAGCAGCTCGGGCTTCTTTGACCAATGCCAACAGCTTGCGCCTCTGATGGAGTTTTGCCATGATGTGCTCTTTTCTGTCTTTGCAGTCATAGTTTCCAGTCATCGATTGTAATTTGCACTTCAACGTCTCATTCTCTTTGCGGAGCGTATCTAATGCCTGCAAATTGTCTTCAAACGCCGACTGAAGAGTGTTGGTGCTGTTCTGGAGATCGGTGTTGATAACGGAGAGATCTTTCGCTCTTGCTTCAGCAATGTTGTACTCTTTTTCGAGGGCAGAATACTTGATATTATGCTGAGCAAAATTGATGGAGAGATCTTCCCCGATTGATGAAAGAGCCTCATTTTTTCAGAGAGCTTGTGCAAGGTTCGTCTGGCGTGATTCATTTCCGTTGTCATTTTCTCATTCTCCAATGCTAGTGCCGCATTCTCTCCTTTCTGTTCCTCAAATGCCTTCCTTTGTTGATCAAGTTGTAGCGCTTTTTGTACGAGCTGGTTGTTTTTGTAAGAGAGGTCCTTCTTTAGTTGCTCATGTTCCTTCTTTAGCTGATCCAATTCCATCTGCCCTTGCCGCGACGTATCCCTTTCACTACAGAGCGTTGCGTGGATGTCATCGTGTCTTTTTTGTAACTCGTCTAACGCCGCATTCAGCCTTTTGGTCCGTTGCTGCTCGCTAAGAAGGAGAAGATCGGTGCTCTTCTTCTGCAGCTGCGCTGAGGCAGCTTTCGCACGAAGATGCTCAATATCGTCGGAGCTACTCGCTCCTCGTTTGGATGAGTCTGCTGCAGCGAGTTCACTCGCACGATTATCCCCGCCGTCGGCGATGGCCAGCCTGGATCCCATGACGCTCAGGGAATCGTCGGACGGCGGCAGTTCGAGACTGTGTATCCTCTTCCGTCTAGCCTGCAACAGCTCATGTTGCTTGGCATGGCAAAGGGTGTGATTGGCTTTGGTGGCCGTTTGTGGAGTGCTTGTCGCTTGGTCAAAAGTGGTACAATGGTAGCATACAATACGTAAGTTTAGGTACCAGACGCTCCTAAAAAGAGGTTGGTAGCCGCTCACAAAAAGGTGGGTCGGATAAATTGCTGCCTAAAATATAACTCCTAGCTACGTCGATTGGGCATGCCGCTGCAACACACAATATATACTATTGCTTATGCGCTGACGGGCTCTGGAACTTCAAACCGAGGGAAGACTGCCTTCGGCTGGCTTACTTCTCTACCAGGTAAGATCTTGCATTCTTCTTTCTCTAAATGATCAAACTCTCGCTCGTTTTCTGGTACACCAAGTTGATCTAAAATAACGTTGGAAGATGTTGGCATCAATGGCTGATACAAAATTGCAACATGTCTCATGACTTCCATTAACACATACAGCACAGTGTTCATACGTTCGGTGTCTGTCTTCTTCAGAACCCATGGCGCTTGTACGTCGATGTACTTATTCGCATCCCAGACCATTGACACCATGTGCTGCACATACTCGTGAATAGATTGGGTAGAAATGGCCGTGCCAGTTCGTTCCCGGAGAGATGCCGCCGTGGCAAGGATTTCCTTATCTTCATCAGTGAGTTCCCCCATCTCCACTGGCACAGCTTTGTTGCAGTTCTTAAACACAAGAGTCATTATTCTTTGATTGAGATTTCCCAATTCATTTGAAAGATTGGCATTGATCTTGTAAATCATTTTCTCATTGGAGAAATCTCCATCACTTCCGAAGTTCACCTCTGCCATCAGGAAGAATCGTGTTTGATCGACACCGTAGGTTTCAACAAGGTCTACTGGATCAATTACGTTGCCCAATGACTTGGAGATTTTCTCCCCATCCTTTGTCCACCACCCGTGGGCAAAGATACGCTTCGGCAATGGTAGACCTGCAGCCATTAGAAACGCAGGCCAGTAAACTGCATGGAACCGAAGAATATCCTTCCCAACGATGTGAAGAGATGCTGGCCAATACTTATCAAATTTTGATCCCTCTTCTATATTTGGGTATCCCAACGCAGACATGTAATTCGTCAAGGCGTCAATCCAAACATACATGACATGATCATCATCTCCAGGGACAGGCACTCCCCAATCAAATGTTGTTCGACTAATACTCAAATCCTTCAACCCTCCCTTGACAAATGAAACGACTTCATTTTTCCTCGAGGCTGGAGCAAGTAGATCGGGATGAGACTCATAGTACTCTAGCAATTTGTCTTCATAATCACTCAATTTGAAGAAGTAAGAATCTTCCTTCTTCACCCATTCCACTTCTGCGCCCGTCGGTGCCTTTCCATCCACCAACTCACTCTCATTGTAGTAACATTCATCTCTTACAGAATACCAACCCTCGTAACTTCCCAAGTAAATAGCTCCCTTGTCCATCAACGTCTTCCACAAGTGCTGCACTGCCTCCTTATGGTGACTTTCCGTAGTCCTGATAAAATCATCATTGCTGACATTCAACAAAGTTAATAAATCACGGAAACTTTGGCTAACCTCGTCACAAAAGCTTTGGGGGTCCATACCTGCATTCTTCGCAGTTGTTTCCACCTTTTGTCCGTGCTCATCGGTTCCACTCAAGAAAAAGACGTCGCGGCCAGAGTGTCTCATGTATCTGGCGATGACGTCACATGCGAGGGAGGTGTAGGCGTGTCCGATGTGAGGTTTGTCGTTGACATAGTAGATAGGTGTAGTGATTTCGAATGGAGATTTTCCATCGTCAAAAGGTGTGGAGGGAACGGAATAAAGGCGAGATTCTGACGACGATGGTAAGGAAACAGGAGCAATTTTTCTATGTGTCGTTGTTGCTGCCTGCGCAAGAGATGCCGACGGAGGAAGAAGTGGGGACACTTTCCTGCTGTGCATAAAAGCTCTAGCGGCTGGAGCCGATGAGAGCAAGGCGAGAATCATATTGTTTACCCGCATAGTAGATCTTTAAGTAAGGAGGAATGTGTTGCTCACTCGCTTGCAAAGATTGTGATGTGGATGTTGAGAGTTGAGAGAGCGACGATGATCGCATGAGATGCTTGATGTGTTGTGTTTCTCAATGAGTCAGAGATAGTGTTCTCTGTACCTCTGACGAGTACCATACTTGTGATCTACGTAGATGAATTATGTACCTACAGATCTAGCAAGCTCACAAAAAAGACTGATGGGATCGCAAAGAGAGCTTCTTCGAACGACTTCGAACAAGAACCCGAACATGATGTTCTCTGGGTTCTCAACTTCTCAACACTTCTTCACCCGACCGACCATGATGCCTTCCAGTCAAGGAGAGTCTTGTCAAACTCCACGAATGAGCCAACGAGAAAGCGCGGAGAAATAGCAAATTGTCTCTCTAGCAACTGATGTAACACAATCTACCGAACTCAGAAAGAGGAACAATAAGATGCTTGGATTGGCTCATATGCGGAAAGAACTTAAGTTGCTACGCGATGGAATTCTACCTGCTTCCATTCAGCAATAGTCTTGTCGAAGCCATGAAGCAGCAAGATGAGAACACTTTCAATTACTTCTTAGAATGGATCAATCATGACGTGTCGATGACTTCGATATTCTTTGCATGCAATCAATTGAGGAAGCCGTGCACTCATAAAATTCCGTCTTGTGCATCGAACAATTCATATTACTGAAACAACATCACAGTGAAAAGATGAAGCTCCTTCACATCCTTTTGATTAGCCTAATTGCTAGCGCGGCTGGTAAGTCTCATGTCTCATGTCGTCTTGTGCATCTGTTTCAAATGATGTATGTCGTGATTGTATTTTGTGCCTTCTTCGTCCGCTCACCATACTTCTTCATTCTACATACATAATTCATAGCCTCCACGAGCAGTAAGAGCAGCAAGACGTCCTCCCCGACATATACCCCGACTGAGTACTCCAAGAGTTCCAAGTCCTCAAGTCGCCGAGAACTTAGTTCCAGTAAGAGCAGCAAGAGCACGTCCTCCCCGACATATACCCCGACTGAGTACTCCAAGAGTTCCAAGTCCTCAAGTCGCCGAGAACTTAGTTCCAGTAAGAGCAGCAAGAGCACGTCCTCCCCGACATATACCCCGACTGAGTACTCCAAGAGTTCCAAGTCCTCAAGTCGCCGAGAACTTAGTTCCAGTAAGAGCAGCAAGAGCACGTCCTCCCCGACATATACCCCGACTGAGTACTCCAAGAGTTCCAAGGCATCTGCATCTGCCTCTGCCTCTGCCAAGAGTTCAAAGTCTGGTGGTCGAAAACTAGAGAGCTCCAGCACCAAGAGCAGCAAGTCTACTACCTCCTCTCCGACGTATTCCACCAAGAGTGCCAAGTCCTCTGATCCTTCGAGTTCCACCAAGAGCGCCAAGGCCACCACATCTTCTGCGGATTCTTCTGTCAGCAAGGCGTCGAAAGCTTCTACCAAAAGTACGAAGGCATCTGCCTCTGATCCCTCGAGTACCGCCAAGAGCAGCAAGAGTGAACCCTCTCCTAGTTCCGCAAAGAGTGCCAAATCGGACTAGTCAGCAAGTCTTGAAATGTGAAGCTTTTTGATTGAGTATATGAGTTGCGTGGTGTGTAATGTATTTGTCCACGTGCGGTTTGTAAGAATATGTGAGATTAATACCGCTTAAAATAATATCCAGATAAACGTTAGATATGCGCAACACTCGCGTTTCAAGTTCGGCTTCATTTGGCGAAACAGCCAACCGGCTGTCTTTGGCAAACCACAATCACTACGACCACCATTGATTACTTCATTGCTTACATCATATCCAACTGCGTAGGTGGCTTTCTTGCTGTCTGCTGGTGATCTCTCCTGCCACGCTACCATCTTATGCCACACTTAGACGAGGGTTACATTGACAGAAGTATGTACTTACCATGAATAACCAAAATAATATTGTTCTTGTGTTTTACATTCTTTCCTGAATTGACCTTCTGGATTATCCTCCTTTGAAATCTCTTTCGCCCTACCAAATTGTATTTTGTTGAACTCCCCCAGTCTCGCGATTTCCTCATCGCAATCCTCAGCGTAATCAAGCCATTGCTCCTCCCTCTTACTCTTTCGTCTCAGCTGGCCTCATCAGGTCACCTACGATGTTGTAGCGACGCCGATACGGACAACAAATACTTGAGCCGTGAAAAAGATGCTTCTATACTATCATTACCGACTATGATGGGTCACTAGAAGCAGTTGATCGCCATATTCACAGCGTGAGATACGATATGGCCGTCGACTGCGGAGCTTGCAGCGTCTCAGATGGCCTCATCAGGTCACCTACGATGTTGTAGCGACGCCGATACGGACAACAAATACTTGAGCCGTGAAAAAGATGCTTCTATACTATCATTACCGACTATGATGGGTCACTAGAAGCAGTTGATCGCCATATTCACAACGTGAGATACGATATGGCCATGATTCTGTTGATACTTTCTCTCCAAGCCCAAGCGGAACTGGCGATGATGTTAGTTCCTCCAGCAAGGAGAGTAGTGAGAGCGGATCCTCTCCTTCTTTATTTGGTGTTGATGATGAATAGAGCACCAGCAAGTCAAGCTTGTGAGGTATTCTGTTAGCGAGGTCTGAAGCTGAAGTAGTTTCAGTTTATGTTATATTGTAGGATTGATATTGTTTTCTTTCGTTTTGTACTTTGCTTTGTGCCAAAGTTAAAATAATGATGACGATTGACTTAATGTTAACGAGCAGCTCTTTGCTATCTAGTGCATAAATACAGCCATCTGTATACACGCAGCCACCTCTCAACATAGAGTAATCTAGAATAATCTGTGATCTCACCTTTTGATGAACATTTCCCTCAATTTCAGTTGCTAAAGAATCCATTTCCTTCCGTCGCCTCTGAGCAACATTTTATTATATAAAGTACGCAAAAGCAAAGCAAGAAATGTGTTAGCAAATTGAATGCGTTCTGAGTGAAATGTCAATGTTCCAAAAGTGCCTTCATGGCAACTCTTGTCAAAGACCAGAAATGCAACAAAATGCAACAAATACTACCGTGTAAGCAACGAGCTGGTTCTTCTACTTCCGTCTAATACACAAGTCGTCATCAACATTAGTGTTTCAGGGACATTAAAGGAACAGCCACTGCAATATTTTGGAGATATGTGTCTCCATCATCCCCAAATTCAAACTTTCGCTTTACTGCTCCCAACAAATGAGCACGACGAGGATGGATGTTGTTGGAATAGCACGTCAAAATATTCTTGCTAGGCAAACCTGTACATTCCTCTAGGTGCGAAACTTCTCGATGCCAAGGAGGTTGACTATTCCACTCACTCCACGATGCAAACATGTCTAATTGGGCATCAGAAATTGTTTGTGTATTGTTCAGAGCCTGTTCGGCTAGTCGCTGCATTATTCCTCCGGCAGTGGTTACTAACAGCAGAGAGGCAGCTGCAATAATCTCATCCGAGTCATTTTTCAATGCGCTTTTAGATTTTCTCTGGCGTGGTCGAATGTATTTGGTTGGTTTTCTTGCTTCTGGGGAAGCGCTCTTATCTCGTTTACATTGTGTAGCAGCGGCTATTGCCGCTACAGCCGCACTCGGCGGTAGGTTGAGGGAAGATGCCATTCGGGATGTCAGATCAGCCAATGCAGACTCCTCTGCATTAGTGTTGTTGATGATTGTGTTGCTCATGTCAGATGGTAAATAATCTGGTGTCACCCTGGCAATTGATTCTAGTGGTTGAGACGACAACTCCTGCTTCGCGGAAGCTACCGATGCACAGGAGGATGGTACTGATGGCGGCTGTGGTGCAGCCGAAGCTACCGCTTTTTGCACGGGAGCAAGAACATCAGGCACTGCTTGTTTCAACTCCTCCATGGCTTTCGAGCAATATTTTGGCCGCACCAATGACTCCATATCGTCTCTCTTCTCAGAGCTACCATCTGTCACAACTGCAAATGTTCCAAATGCAGAACACACCTCCGCCAATGTTCTTCCTACTCCAGTGCGCTTTGCAGAAACATACAATATTGCAGCACCCAAAGACGCATATTGCTTCATTCGGTGCAACTCATTCCATACTGTAGATGACTTTTTGGATGTCGATTTCTTCATCATCAAAGTAGATGAAAGAAGATTTTCCAACTCATCGCCACCACTAGAAAACAGAGACAGAAACAGTCCCTCATTATTGCAACTAATGTCCAAGGAGTGTCTCCCACCCTTCTTCCCACTCGATATTCCACCAATCTTCAAATCATCCCTCACACTCGCAAACTTGACCAACCAAGAAATAGCCTCACGAAACGTCCCATTGGCAATCCCATGAAATTCCAATGCCCTCGCCGCCTTTTCCAATAGTGCAAATGCCACATACAATTTGTGTGTTGAGGATCGTGTCGTGGCATCTAACTTCTTGGAGAGAGTTCGTCGTTCCATTTCGAGGGTGGAGTGTGTCCATTCTCCTCCTCCTCCTCCGTCAGTGTTGTTGCCTCCTCCTTGGTGGTAGTCTCCTGCGTATTGTTGTACATGTTGGATTGTCCCGTAGAGTAGTATTGCGTGAGTTAGTGACCACTTGTTGTTCAGTGCAGTGTACGTTTCATCTGTTTTTGGATTCTTCGATAAAGTAGTAGTTGTCGTGGTGCTGCTGCTGATTTGGGACTGCTCCATCTTCAATAAGCCTTCATAATCCCCCTTGACTGTCACACAAGTCTCTGCAAAATTGATAGCAGTAGTGGTGGTATCATTATTCCCATCATTTACTTCCTCCCCACGAGCAACCTTGGCAACCCTCGCCTTTTCCTCCAACACAACATCTCTATACCGTTCCTTCTGTTCCTTCTCCAACATATTTTCAATCATATTATGTGTTCGTTTCAACCGTTGCCGCAACGATGCCAATTTTTGTCTCTCCTCCGCATTCCCTCCAGCACCACCTCCACCAGTACCAGAATACGGCTCCCTCCCCACAGTCGTAGGCATCAATCCCCCCACCCACCTCGATTCATCCACCACCACATCCCCACACCGTGCCTTTCTGCCCGGAACATTCCCCCGTGCCACATCCTCCACAGTCCCAAACTCCCTCCACTCAGAAGTCTCATCTCGTAAATGATCATCTAGTACCACTCCACACTGCGTGCATATTAGGTCACCGCTGATTCGATCGTAATGGAAGGAGGTGGGTGGTGCTGTGCAGTAGGGGCAGGGGGTGGTGGAATGTGAGGAGGTGTAGGGTGTGTGGTAGGGGTAGTGTGGGTTGTGTGGGGGGGAGTGTTGGGGGAGGGAGTCGTGGGCGGAGTGTTTGCGTGAGTGATGGTGGGGGCGTTGGTGATGGTTCATTATATTGTGATGATTTATGTGAATGTGTTGTGTTATCATTTCAATGGTAGTATAGTACTTTGAAATTATGGCACAAGATGTGTGCCATTTTTTGCCATTTTTGCATTTTTGATCTTTTCGCTTTTGAGTGGACGACTGACGGACGGCGGACAGACCGTCACTTTCTTCTCTTTTGCTTTTGGTGCTGACAATGGCGACCGACTGCATACTAGTCTCATAAGCAATCCACCCATACTACCGACTACAATGCACTGCGCTAGAACCCATCTGTGCAAATTATCCAGCGGCGGCAGCAGGCTCTTAAATGTGACGTCAAAATCATCATCATCTGCTGCTACTGCTGCCTCTAAATCATTCCATCATCATGTTGCACCTCTAACATCCTCCTCGTCACTGCTATCATCACCACCAACCACAAGTCTACCCACCATACTCACCACCCATCATCGATCACTATCCACCACGAATGATGGATCCAACAACAAACCACCACCACCCAACAGCAGCGACCAAGAAGATGACAAAAACTTTTTTCTCCAAAACGACGAGGCCTCCCTCCCCACACCTCCATCCTACGTCCGCGATGCTGTCACTGGCAAATGGACGGATAAAACACAAGCGGAACTATCATTGGAAGATAAGAAATTACTCAAGTTGGATGATCAGAGTAAGACTGAGGAACTTGTGAGTCGATTGGAACACCAGTGGAATGCTGCTGCTGCAGTGCAAGTGAAACTAACAATAATGGTGGAGATGATGGATTTGGAACACTTCATGCCGAACAAAAGAGGGTAGCGCATCGTATCCAAGAGGAAAAGTTGGCACTTGGTGCTATTGGACGTGATCCAGCACTTGCTACTACAACATCAGAGGATGGAGATGGCAGCAACAGCAACAAGGAAGAAGAAGGACTACCACTCTCCTCACGTGAATTTCAAACACTCAAAACATATGCCGCAAAGGAACACAACATCAACCCCAAGGACTTTGCACGTCTCACCTCCAACGACCCAGACTTGCTCCCACACAACACCATATCCTCCGGTGGTCGTGGTGGTGCCGAGGGTAACTCCGACTCCAAACAATTCTACGATGCCGACCTCGACCTAGCCCACTTAAACCCCAAACTCAACAAACTCGCCTTTTCTGATGATAATGTCGATCACTACGATCCCTTCGCCGACTTATTGCCCTCGGACTTTAACCCCACACGTAAGGTCAATCGCAAACATGCCAAATTGCTCCCCAAACAAATATTGCATCATAATAATCTCTCTCTATTGCGTCGGTATACCACACCCGGAGGAAAGATTATGAACCGTGTCCAATCTAGATTGGGGGCGAAGGATCAACGCAAAATTGCCAAATTGGTCAAACGTGCACGACATTTGGGATTGATTCCCCACCTTGGACAATGGAAGTTTGAAGATCATGGGAATTTGCAGGAGAGGGGGTTGAGTGATGCCGAGGCGGATAATGTGGGTGGTGCGGAAGGCAAGAGGGATTGGGAGGTGGAGTTGGAAAAACGGGGATTGTGGCCTCTTGCGGATGAGAATGAGTTGGTGAAACGATTTTATGATGTGGATGGGATTTTGGAGCATTTGGCTGGGCCGGTGGATGGGGGGAAGAGGAAGGAGTTGGAGGATTTGTTGAGAGGTGGTGTTGGGGAGGTTAGTAAGAGTAACCAAAGTTGAATAAAATAACCAAGAAACAACATAGAGAAAATGACCATCTTGTATTGTGTATAACAGTGTAACCAGCAAACAATCGTCTAGTTTATCATCTGCCACCACTCTAAAAAATATCAGAGGTCATATTGTACAAATTAATGAAAAATATAACCAAATTACAACGAGGGGGTCCCCTTGGAATCAAATTGGAAGAAGAATCCCTCATTCTTGGCAACAGAGTTCATCTTGGCAATCATGGCTTCTCTTTGCGCCTTCTCCTCACTATCGTCACCACTAGCCTTGACAGCGGCGGCCTTATCCTTGAAGAATTGGACAAAGGCGGCTTGGATGGGGTCAACTCCAGCCTTTCCTCCCTTGATCTTGGAAATGGCAGCATCCAAGGCAGCCTTCTTCAAGGCCTTGTCGGTTGAGAACTGTTCGGTAACAGTGGCAGTGGCTTCGGCCATGAGGGCAGTCTTAACCTTTTCAGTGTGGCTCGCCTCCTCTTGCGCAATCATGTTCAACATTTTCTGCACTTGGGCCTTAAAGTCATGCTGTGGCTTTATGGCACCAGCAGCATTGAGCTTCTCATATGTCTCTGCACGGATTTCGTTAATTGCCTCAAAGTCATTAACCATGTTTTGGTTGGCCTTGAGGAACACAAGCTTTTGCTCAAGTGCCTCGATCACCTTATCCTCTGCCTCGGTGTGTTCCTTGAGGAGATCCACAGCCTTTTGGTCCAAGGCCTTGTAAATGGCATCCCCTCCCTGAGTGTAAACTGTGACACAAAAGGCCAAGAAGACAGCAAGAAGTTGTGTCTCCTCGTTGATGACATACCAATCGAATTTGACAAGGGGGACGGCAGCAGTGATACCGATGGGGAGAGCAAACCACTCGGATAGGCCGGTGCCGAAAAGACCTCCCTTACTTTCCACTGGAACGGCGGCTTCGGCGCTGGCTTCCTCTTCCCTCTTGGCAGAGGCGTGGAAGCTCATGTTTCCGGGAACAGCACATGATGGTGCTCTGTTGGATGGTTAGGGGGGAATATGAATATAATTGTGTTAGCAAAGATTAGTGAGGAATTCAATTGAAATTGGAGAGAGACGGAATTATTCTCCCTCTCAATGACCTGGCTTCATCCATCGAAGATGACAGTGGCACAGTAATATATGCAGCGTCTCCCAATTATATTGCCCTCCTTCACCCTCCCATAAATTTACGGCCAATTCATCCTCGCCTCTGTTAATTGGCAAAATTGCCGAGAGGAGAGGAACATTATTTTTTATCGCTCATCTGTAGGATTTTCAGAGCATAACAATCCCAATATATGTATCCTTCTTCCTAACATATACATTTAATGCAGAAGGGACTATCCAACCGGAAATGGCGACGCAATTCCCTTCTACATTCCCTCCCTCACTATTCACCACCTCCGCCAATGAAAAATCCAACTGACGATAAAAAAATATTTTACTGTCTACAGCTGCGCGATCCATCCGAATCGACGCAGCCATACCAAAGAGACCACAACTCACCCTCTTGTGGAAGAGCGGACCGCTCTCCTAAGAGCACTGGAAGTTGCAGCTCTGATCATGGTCACTAGTGTTAGTAGCCGCTGCTCTAAGTAGGGGCGTTGGAGGCAACAGCGGCGATTTACCGTGCGTCTGTCCGTCTGGAATTTAAATGCCATTTTCGTGCTGACACATGTTATGTGACACCTCGCTCGCTAACGTCTCTCATCAAAACGGCAGGATAAAACACTCATCAAAAACGGCATGATAACCAAATGACCATGGCGGCCGAGCCACTCCAAACAGCCCTCCAATCCTGGGCAGAAATCGATCTCCCCACCCTCCGACCCAACCTCGATCAAACCGTCCAATCCCTCGTCGAATCTCGTGAAACATCCCTCCAAGCACGCAAATCTCTCGGCGAACGAACCAAGACACTCAAACGTGCCATTAAAACAGGCCTCGGACGATGGGACGACTACCTCCATTGCCTCACTGGCCACAGAATGCAAAGCTACCATCAAGGCCTATCAGGGTGAAATTGACTCTCTAACAAAACGGTGCAAACTGTCCGAAAGCAATTTTACAAAATTATATGATGTGATTTACAACCGGGAAGATCCAGCGGCATCCTTACGTCGTGCTATGGAGATTGTCCAATCTCGTGATGATCAGTTGGAGAACTTACTGGGGGCGATGGAGGAGTTGAATGGAGAGTTGGAGGGTGTCAGAGAAAAGGAGCAGGCGTGGGCTGCTGAACGGGAAGAGTTATTGACCCAATTGAAAGAGAGTGAAATAAGGAAGGATCATGATGCGAGAATAATAACAACAACAACACAAAACTCGGCATTATCCCTGGCAGAACGGGAAGAACTCATCCAACTCCGCTCCGAAGTTGCCGAATACGAAGTAGAATTCAAAGGACTCAAAAATCAAGACATTACCATTCGCAAACTGGAAGCCAAGATTGAACAACTCGAAAAAGATCGTGAACATGAACTCCAAACTGAATTATCCAAGGCACGCGAAGAACTTGCCGAGGTAGAAGGACGTCGTGCCACCGAGGCCCTGGAACGGGAGGCAATCACTTCTCGCAAGGTTCAGAGTTTGGAATTACAGCTACGAGCGGAACGTGCGGGGAGGGAGGCAAGTGCAAGTCAATTGCTCGCGGCGGAGGATGGATTGGGTGAGCATGAGGCAGCGTGGGAGGCTCAGAAACAGATTTTGGTGGGTGATGCGGATAGGTTGCGGGAGGAGTTGGCGGAGTGTGCACGTGAGAGGGATGAAGTGAGGTTGAGAATGGAGGCGGTGTTGGAACGGGATGAGGGGGGTAGTAGTAGTGGTGGGGATGGTACCACAACCACACCTCCATCATCGGGTGGGGCAAAGATGCTATTGGCAGAATACATGTCAGAACGCAAGGCATATGAAGCTGAGATTGGTGAATTATCAGATACCTGTAATGCTCTACGTGAGGAGCTTCGTGCCAAAGAGGATTCCATCTCTGAGGAACGGACGTCCGCCAAATCCAACATTGAAGTGTTGGAACGGGAGCGTGTCACTTTGACCAACCAGTTATCATCTCTTGAGCTCAAGGTGGCAAATGCACCGTCTCAAGATGTTGTGGACAAAATGCGTCATGAACTCCGCATACTTAAACGGCTGGAGTACAATGCTTTGGATATTGATCATAATGATCGTTCTGATCCTGAAACTACCGTCGGTGACGATTTAGAATCTGTTCTTGTGGCAAAGCTTCGCAAGGTTGAGGCCGATTTAGTTCGTGAACGTCGGGAGAAGAGCGAGGGTGTGAAGGAGCGGGAAGAACTTAATTCAGAATTGGGTAAAGTCAAGAAGTCACTTGGTGAGGCGGAGGAGCTTGTGGCGTCGTTGGAGAATGATCTACAACTTGCGGTTCAAACCCCAACTCCATCCAAGACGACGAGCCGCTCGAATAGCTCTAGTGCAGAGCTACCTTACGCTCCTACTAACCCTCCAAACCCCAACACTTTGCAAAAGGTTTTGGATCCTAATGCACCTCTTATTGTTGACTCCAATCCTATCACCAAACCTCCCACGGCATCTGCTGCCTCTCAAGAAAGAGCAAACGACGACCACTCGGTTGCTACCATTGTCATGGCCCAAAGAGATCGTCTCCGTGCAAGATGCGATGCACTAGAGGCTGAACGTGATTCGTTCAAGCGCGAATTGCAGGTCCAAGTACAAACTAGCGAAAGTTTGAAAACTGATAATACCAAATTATACGAGAAGGTTCGATACCTTCAATCCTTTAATGCCACAAGTGGAGGGTCAATGATGCGAGGGCGAAATTCTTCTCTTTCTTCTGATCGAGATTTGGATATCGAGGCATTGGAATCAAGATATGAGGCATCTGTTGACCCCTTCCGTCAGTTTAGCCGTGCGGAACGTCAGCGTAAATACAATGAAATGAGTCCTCTTGAAAAGGTTGTGTTCATTGTTGCCAAAACGACATTGGGGAGTAAAGAGATGCGCAAGGCATTATTCTTTTATGTCCTTGGTATGCACTTGTTAGTGTTCGTGACTACGTATCACTGGAGTCACTCCAGTAGTTGTGATTTTCTACACAAGCATGAAGCTTTGGCCCATTTTCATGGAGGGATGCCACTTCCAGAGTCACCGGCTGGTGAGGCAGCAGCGGCTGCACATCAGGCTGCAAAGTTACTAGACTCAAATTAGGCTTGAAATAACAGGGAAAGAATTGGTACTAATAGTTAAGGTCATAGTTTGTGTATTTCGGCATTCTCTGAAATAGGTCGCTGTCATTAAAACATCAACAGTGGTAATCCAACTGTCATTAGAATCACAATCGAGGACAGTGTCAATCGAGAGGAGGGGCTGGTGGGATCAGAATCTCCTGGGCAAAAGCCTTGACCGCCAATTGATCCGATCTGCTTGCAATCAACACCATCCATCTTAGTGAGAGCACGCTTAACCGCATCAAACACAACCGCGTGCTTTGAAACCTTGTCACGAGTGGGGAATGGGAAATCGTCAACCATTACACCGCTGATGTACTTTGCGGCTTCAACGTCAACATTTGCAATAATTGGGAGAATAGATTGAGCCAAGACATATCCCTCTGGCAAGAACTCTTGAGTCGATGGAATGAGTATATTGTTGTTGAAGTAGTAACTATTTTGCCATGCAGCAAAAAGGGTTCCTTGGATAAGAGGAATGAGGAGAGCGTTATCAATCTGTTTGACTGTTCTCTCGAGAGGAACACATGCCTGTAGTACAAGGGACATCAATCATTGAGAAACAATGTTGCAGTATATTAATCACCCGTATATCATATTTGGTCCGACTCACCTTTGTATCTAATTCGCCCTGAGCAGAGTAGAACAGACTTATCATGCGTTCATTTATCAAAGCATTGTTTGACTGAGAGCACGTGTCAAAGTAAATGCACATTCGCCTCGCCAAGAAGAAATTCAAGCTACCATCAAATGACCCTCCATCTTCTGTGCCTTCAAAAGAACCAGTGTAATACGCTGCTGCTATATCAAGATTTGTGATGCCCTCGTCCACATTGCCGTCTTTGCAAGACTTTACTGCATTGTAAAGTTTTTGAAGAATTGCCATGTGGGTTACCATATACTTTGAGGTGAATAAAATCACCCTTTTGCGATAGTTGGCAGTTGCCTTGTTGAAGATGCCACCCGCTTCAAATGCATCAACCTGCAGGGTTTTAACATAAAATTAGATACAGATCGAGAAAAAAATGGCAGCGAAATATAAACCTCTTCAAAATGCATTCACTTACAATGAGTTTGTCTGCATAGTTTTCATCGTTTTTGAAGTAGCGACGGAACTGTGGAAAGCTAGGTACAATATCACGACGTACGTCCTTCGCTAGTCTACTGAGCGACCCCTCTCCATGCAAATTCCCGTTGCCAAATCGATACCGTTCGTATGCTAGTCCAAACAAAGTTTCAATGTCATCGGAGAAATGCTCCATACCATTGTTGATGTAGATCTCAAGAAGGCGAATCTCGGTGTCGATTTTGGCAGCGCTGCTAACGACATCCTGTTCTGCGACATATCTGTAACCAGCTAGGCTCTTCACTTTTGATCCATCTTCGCACTTGTATGCGAAGTCATCGCCAATTAATTTGCCGATGAGGTGGCAATCGATCCCAAGGCAATCGTAGAGAGTTATGATTCTTGAATAAACATAATTCTTTTCTGTAGAAAGTAGAGTGTTATCAATCAGGTCATTCTTCAACTCCAAATAAGTCGATGGGTTGCATTTTGCAAATAGAGGGAGGACTGCGATGGCATATAACTTCACTCTCTCCGCGTCATTTTGTTTCATGGCATGAAGCAACGAACGCAAGAGAGGAACAGCCATGAGGGGAATAATCTCATCGATGATATTTCTAAGCTTCAAATGAGAATCAGTACTAGTCGTGCAACTCCTCGATATGGCTATATGATTCTTTGCTTGTTGCAACAGGTCAATGATACGAGTGTTGATGGTAGATTGAGAGTTGGATCTTTCACCGTACTCTTCCGAAATGATCTCAGTAAGAGCGTAGAGAAGGTGGCCCTTGGAAGAACTGCCAGTTGATTGGCCATCTCCAATCCAATAAGCTGCCGCTTCGTCTATGAATCGTGCCGCCACTTGAGGCTCGACTAATTGCCTTCCATCTACACTTCGATCCGCACTGAGAATCGAAGACTTGCAAGCTTCGTAAGCAGAATGCAATGAATGTGTCACTTCCATCCAAATATTGATTGCCACCATCGCATCACCTGCAATAGGTGATGCCGAATAAAGCAGAGTGGAAACATATGAATCTGCGTAATCTTCAACCGGCTTCCCCAAGAACTCCTTGTATTCGTCCGCGAGGCCAGTTATGAAGAGATTGTAAGTCGGATCACGTAGCATTACTCTGCCTGAATTCAAGCTGAAATCTTGGATAGATCGCTCTTCACTGGTCGGCATACCGTTCTCGTCGTATATCTTAGAATTCATGCCTTCCTCATAAATAAAAGTCGCGCGATCAACATCCTTAACTTGGAGTCTGTCTTCGATCTCCTTTACATCAAGCGCAATTGCTGACTTATCACCGATATAAGATGTGGCAACATACAAACCATCAGATATTGGCGTGGGTTCTTCAGGCTTAATTGGAATGGGCTCTTCTGGCAGAATATCAACACCACCATCACACAAAGATGAGATAACATCGCATGCAATGCCTTTGAAGTCGTCGTCGGCGAGCATAGTGTTGATCGCACTGTATACTTCACTCTTTTTATCGGGACTATTGGATTCATTGGCCATTTCAGAAACAATCTTATCAGCTAAAGCATCGTCGAAGTCCCAAACAACAGGAGCAATTGCCATGCTTGTTACATAACCGTCAGGCTCATTGTCGCTATCATCCGCAAAGGAGAGGAGCGATTGCATGAGCGGCACTACAGTCAAAGTCGCAAATGTATCGACGGCTGCAGACACACCATCACAGTTGGAGCTTTTGAGCGCATTCTGTCCAACTATGAGAGTGTCTAACATCATTTTATTGATCTCGGCATCACCCCCTTCGACACACGTGTCAAAGTAGACGCAAGCCATTTTTGCAACGTTGTAGAAGAAGCGACCTTCCTGTTCAGAGTTGCCGCCACGTTCGGTTCCCTCTACTGACCCAATCAAGAATGCTACGCCACCATCGTAGGCTGCGGTTGCCACGTCTTTGTCTGAGGGGCATGAGTTACTTGCATAATACAGTGCTTCTAGAGCAGAGAAGTATGAAACAAAGCTTGCCAACGTAATCTCCACCACCGATCGCCTTTGCTCTGTTGTTGCAGTTGCAAAGCGACCTTCCGGACTAGTCGCGTCCATGAAAATTTGATGGGCAAACGCACCAGGGTCAGGGTTGTTTTCGATGCCCTTTTCGCTGAAGTAGCCACTGTAGAGCTCATACTGCGGAAAAGATGTGTACCCTATGGTAGCACTTTGAGTCATACGACGCAAGCTTACAAACCCAATATCTTCCTTGTCATAGTCGTAGTAGTTGTGCCCTTCCAAATAAATGTTCGTCGCGATGTCGTACTTTTCGAGCTGTATCATCTGGTTAATTGCTGCTGCATCCAGATCCAGCTTTGCAATCTGCGTGAGAGTCAAGAAGAATTGTTTAGCGGTGTGATTGTGTTGGTTACTCATGTAAAAGACACCGAAACTTTCAACAACTTACCGTATTCGTTGCTATTGGGTTGACTGGGACATACCCCGCGATATCAAAATTATCAGAGCAAACAGGATACAGTACAGGCCCAGATACAGTCCCTATGTCATCGCAAGAGAGGCCTAGGCAGTTCAAATGACTATGGATGGCGGTTGTAGCAAATGGTATAGAGCTTTTGTCAAAAGATCTTGTCGCCAACTTTTCGTAAAGATCATAGTAAAGCTCTTCGTGTCCACAACCCATGATGCGAGGAAGTACCGCAAAGGACATAAGCTCGACCATATCTTCTTGTGTACTACTCGAGTTAGGATAATCTGAGGAGAAAAGATGACACATGGTAAGCACGATTGGAAACACGACAAAAAGATCTCAGAGTATTCGATTCAACTTACCAACCATCGCAACGATGAGCTTTTGTATCAAAACTGCAGTCATGTAAGAGACAATTTCTTTCACAATAACACGTAGGCCACCCAATGCATTTTTGCTCTGGCATGAATTTGCCTTGTCTTGGTGGTACACCTGAGCACTGTTCAACCGATCAATAATCTGTCTATTCAAATAAGTCATCCCGTTCATTTGTTGGTGTCCAAATCTAGGTCCTAAATTCTCTGCCATCTGAAATAACAGCCCACTTTCCCACAGCGTGGCTGCTTCGTCAATTGCACCATAGTTCTCAGGTACTCCCTCATCGCACTGTTGCACTGCCAGTTGCAACTTGTGAACAATCCACATCCAAACATGAAGCACTTTGACAGCAAGACAGCCAGTGTTGATAATTTCGGCGTCAAAAGCGTCACTTGCAATTGTGTGAGCGTATTCCGTGGCTGGGCGACCATCAAACATGAATGATCCGTCAGTTTTGTCAACGTCATCGTAAAGTGCGTACACGTACTGATTAAACAAGAGCTCGTCGTCCATCCTATATTTTGCATACAAACTCATCGACTTGATGCTCATACCGATGGTGTCCTCATCCTCATAAGAATTTCTAGCCGAAGTTGTATCAACAGCATTGCATATTCCCTGAATGACTTGTTTCAGTTTTGATAGATCTTTCACATCCACATCAGGCACATATTCTCCGTTTGCAACTGTATGACCCGAATTGTTACTTGTGTACACAGTATCTGGGTTAGAATCGATTGGGCTTTGTCCTGCATCCAAGCCACACACTTGACTACCGAGTAAGTCGCAGTCAATTGCACTCAACGTCACGAAATTTTTGAGGCTAGAGTAAATGGCATCTCTATCCTCAACAACACATATCAACGGATTGGACGCTACTCGTATTTTTGCTTCCACTGTATTCGCCAACTCTGGAGCTGCTGCTCGAAGGAACGGAACTATTGCATTTGCCGACACATACGCCAGGAGGCAGTGCATATCATCAAAGTCAGATGCAAATTGCGTATGAAATGCAAGATTGTCGACCAGAACAGCTTGCAACAACGTCGCAATAGTGTCAATGGAAGACTGGAGTCGATCACACTGAAATGTTCGGACGTATTGAAGTCCATTTATGAATTCCTCAACGACGAGATTGTTTATCTTTGAATGTCCATTCTCGTCGCAAGAGTCAAAGTGTTCACATAGCTCTTGTGCAATCTGGAAAAATAGGTGTCCATCTGTATCAGAACCACCCTCCGATGCACCTTCTGCCCACCCGATTGTGATTGCAGCCGCACGATCCCAAAATGAGCTTGCCTGCTGCTGCTTTTTGGCAGTACACGCAGTTTTTGCTTGATACATGCTATCAAGAGTAGCAATGTGCATGTCGATGGTTGCCAAAGCAAGACTGGCTGCAGCACTGTTCTTCAGTGGCGATGTGGACTCAAATTCGGTTGTTCCTTCAATAGCATTTTGTGAAATACTCGTTGGGTTGTACCCGTTGCCTTCCGCGAGATAGCTGCTCCAAAGATCCTGAACATCAGCAGTATCAGGTGCGCGGATACCATCGATTGAAAAATACTTCCCGGTGCTAGTATCATCAACATTGCGTCCATTGTTATAAATATCAGCTGCCAAAGGTGTTGCCTCCATTACGATGAAAGATAGTATTGTACTAATATCGAGATCAATTTTTGACCACTAGAAAAACAAGTGAATCGGTGAGATCAAACGCAGCAGAAAGATGAAAGGGTTCTGAGCTAATCGAAAAAAATACTTACACCAAGTGATTCATCTGTAGCTGGGGTGTATCCTGAAAGTTCCAAGCGATTTGATGCAGCATTATCAACGCATTCAGGCCATGTGTCGCCTTTATCTAGAGAGCTACCGACCATAGAACAGGTGATTCCCAAACACTGAAATCTATCTTGGACCATCTTCAATGTTTCGGAAAATGTTACTGCAGTATAGGGTTGTTTTCCTACAAGCACGTCTTCCCAGAGGTCATCAAATATAATTTCATCGCAAATTGATATCAACGGTAGAACCATTAATGAGTACAAAACCATGTAGTTGTCTCTGTCGTTCAAGGCTTGGGTTGCAATTCCAGACTATGTGTACACGAGAGTAAGTTAGTTGAGTGTGGAGCGTAAATTAATAAGCAAAAATACATGTGAAACTCACCACAGATGCAAGGCTTCGTATGAAGTTTTGCACCAACGGAACAGTCATAATCTGGATTGTGTAGTCAACGTCAGTTTTCATCAAAAGTGCACGATTCTTTCGTTGGTTTTTTCCAGCAGCAGCCTTGCAGCCGGCATAGCTATTTTGTAGTGATGATAACATCTCAATCATTTCATCGTTGACACCAGAAGCAAACCCTGTGAATTCACTTTGTGCTCTGCCAGCCCACGCAAATAGGGTTGACCCAGTCGTCTTGTTAGGATCCACCTGAGAGCCGAACCAAAACGCAGCTGCATCATCAACAGGGTTGCGATCACTGTTTGTCGTGCCGTCACGGCAGTATGCCACCGCACGATACAACTCGGAGGTCATGGCCATCCACACATTCACCAGACTGATTGTTTCAGCAGTAAGTTTGGCATCAAATCCGGATTCTTTTTCCATCTCATCCGCGACGATTGTGTCACCAAATGGCAAGAGAGGCTTGCCATCAAACATTTTGTTGCTGTAACCATCGCCGTCGCTATCACCACTTTCACTATTCCAAAGCCCGTACATGTAAAGAACGTAAAGCGGATTGGTCTTTGAAATCTCTTCCCACTTGATACTAGTACTCAATGACTGAAGGGAAATACCGTCCTCGGACTGGGTGTAATATGCACGTGCTACATCTGCGGTCTCTGCGTTTGCAATCATGGCAATGTTATCGGTCAATTTGATTCTGAAACACACAAAAACGACATGAATATGTGGTGAGAGTTGAGTAGAAGCAAATAAATGATGCACATAGACAAGTATTACGGAAGAGTACTTACATCATATCCACATTGGTGGTCGGCTTATATGCTCCACCTAGTAGACCACTTGCACCGTTTTGATTTTCTGTCGGAGAAGGGTCGACATTAGTACCTGTGCCTGGCAAGAAGCCATTGTTATCGGCTATTACAGGAGGGGTGTTTGTATTTGCATTATATTGGCAAATTGGTGTTGTCAATAAGGCACAGTCAATAGCTTCTTTGTTCACAAATGATCTCAATGCGACAAGCACAGGGACTATCCCATCCTTCATAACATTATCGTTGGGAAAGGTACCCAAATTTTGACGAATGATGGATGATGCCTGTGGATCAACGGTATCGATAATGGGCGCCAATGCTTTGGCAAAAATATAGCCCTCAACAACAGATTCTTGGTCTAGTTTGTCATCAACAATTTGCTTTGCAAAATAAGCAACGGTATCAACAAGTACAGTTTGAAGCAATTTTTCGATCTCCATCGCTTGTGTATACGCCCCCACGCAGTCTTTTGACAGCAGCTGCTGTTTTCCTTCTTCAAGACGAGTAATCAACGATCTGTTAACTTCCGAGTCATTTGCAATGTTGCACTTCCCAGTTGCCCTGCATAAGTACTGTGCAATATTGTAGAAGAGAACTCCATTGTTGCTCGACCCTCCATCTTGAGAGCCCTCTGTCCATCCCACTAACATCGCAACTGCAGTATCCCATGCTTTCACTGCATCACTCCCATTGTTGTCACAAAGCTCGTCTGCCCGGAATAGAGAGTCAATGGTGTAAATGTGCGACGTAATCGCAACAATGGAAGCTTCTGTAATGACTCTTCGTTGATAAGCAGAAGCATCTTGGAACATGATACTTTCCTCGTCGAAAGCCTCCAGCACAATTTCATTGGGCACAGCATCACTATATAGTCCTTTCAATTCAGTGCCCTTGGCACTCTGAGCTGGGCTCGATGCGAAGCTTTGAATAGAACTGAAACCTTGATAGACGTCTTTGAAGACGCCTCCATACTTGTAAACATTTGCTGCGGCATCATAAGCTTCAATTTCAAGCAGCATGCCAATGGTTCTTATATCAATATCAACTTTGGCCACATCCATTGTTTGCGACGAGACTTCTCCATAGCCAGCAATACTAAACTCAGTTAGATCTTGACATACAGGCCAATCCCCAACCATAAAAGAAGCTGTTCCAACTTGTGCACAAGAAATGTCTAGACAGGCGTAATTCTTTTGTAATGTTGTAACAGTGTCCGAAAGGAGACTGGAGTCAAAACTTGAGCTCTCCGTGATGGAACTTTCGTATAAGTCTGCGAATGCGTCTTCATCACAAACCATCAACTGAGGCAAAGTTACAAGTGCAAATAATATCATGGAATCTGTACTTTCAGTTCCATCCGTGCCAGCTGCGACTGCGAGAGAATACAGGAGATTTTGCATCAGCGGTACAGTCATAGCAGTTGTTGTACTCTTCGCAACGGACCACATACTCTGCAATATCTCTTCCTTCTCTCCATCGGGTTTCGTCTCTTCAAGGCAGAGATCTAGATCACTTTTGAGTTGTTTAAGATTCACAAGGATCTGATTGTTTGCGTCAAAGGCAGGCATGCCGAAAAGTTTGTGCATCCTACTTGCCCATGCATAAAGACTTCCTCCATCCATAGACTCGGTGTCTTGCTGATTGCCTATCCAAAAAGCAGCAGCTTTGTCGATTGGATTGACGAGGTTAGGATATTTTTCGGCGGCCATTGTGGAACAAAATTCGACACCCTCGTAAATTGATTGCACTGTACTCATCCACATAATTACCACACGCATCGTCTCCCCCGTCAATTGGGGGTTGTATCCAGATGGTTTATTGTACTCGTCTTCAACGATACTGTTACCGAAGAATTCAACAGGCTGGTCATCGAACTCCTTGTCTCCTCCATCGGCGGTCCCACCGTTTTCACTTTGCCAAAGTGAGTACATGTACATTGAATAGACTGGATTGGCCTTTCGGATCCATGAACTGAAGTATTGGTTTGTGGAGACATGTTTTAGAGAAACGGCTTCATCCTTGTCATATATTTTGTAGCTGGCATCTCTGTCACTTTGCTTCTGGATGTTTTCGATATCGACTGTGAGTTGAATAATGCTTGCAACGTTTGTCGAAGGAGTGTATGATAGGAGAGATTGACTGGATGCACCATCGTCTAATGCGCTTTCATCATAAGAAATACCTGTTTGAGGGACTAGGCTCTCGGCATCACAAATGGCAGTGTCCAGTAATGAACAAAGGATATTTGCTTCAGTGACAAAAGTTTTCAATGCAGACAGCACCTGATCTACCATTGGTTGTGACAAGGTGTTTACACTGAGACCCACGTTGGTTCGGATTGTTTGTTCGGCGTTGGTATCTTTTATAAGAGGGATGAGCGCCCATGCTACTCCGTAGAGATCAGCTTTGTTCTCATTTTCGGATGGATTCTGAACGACCTGCTGTGCGAAATAGGCGGTGGCATCGACTAACTCAGTGAGAATCAATGTCTCAATCTTGGAGATTTGTTCTTTAGCCTCGTCACACACGCCCGCCTCAATTGCATCTCGACCTTGTTTCAACGAGAGCATGATGAGTTTGTTAACCTTGGAATCTTCCCCGTGATCGGAATTAGACACTTCGCAAGAAGCTGTCCTGGAGCACAGAAACCGCCCAATGCTGAGAAAGAGAAGTCCTCTTGCATTTTCTGTTCCTTCGGCCCAGCCTGTTAGAGAAGCTGTTGCTCTATCCCATGCCTCGACATTACAACCATCAACCGCATCGTACATCGAATCAAGGGCATAAATGTGTAGTAATATGGTAACCATAGACGCCTCTGCAATAACCCTTCGTAGACGGGGGGTTTCCGAGTCAAAAGCTCCCTTACCCAAAATCGCATCGTCAACAATGTTGTCGCTTGGATGAGTCAATGCAGCGAAGTGATTTGAAAAGGCTGTTGCTACGGTATTGCTCGGGTGACTGTCACCTGTCGCATATTTTTGTAGCGGATAGTACCCTCCTTGTAAACCAATTCTAGAGAAACGGCCCCAATGATAGATGTCGTATGCTGCTTCAGCTGCATTCATCTCTACCAGGGTACCAATAGTTCGAACGTCTAAATCAACGGTTGCAACCTCACGAAGTTCTTGATTGGCTACGACGTATCCGTGTATATCCAATTGGGGATCTACGCAGGCGCCACCCGGTAGAGTGAAGATTGCTTCTCCAACCATGTTACAGTCAATACCAAGACAAGTATAACGACTCTCCAGCTTCTTCCTCGCAGCTGTCAAACTAGCAGGCGTAGCATCGTTTTTCACATTGACAACATAATCATCGTACAAATCGCTGAAAGCATTATCATCGCATACAATGATTGGAGGCAACGCCATCAACCCATAGAGCTAAAATTAGAAAGAAAAAAGGAATATCACGATGAGTTGTGGTCGGATCGAAGAAAAATAATGAAAGGCGTGAGGTCGCTCCTACTCACCACTACAAAGTTGCGTTTGTTAACATCTCCCAAAGTAGTTGAATGCCAAAGCAAACTTTGGACTAACGGAACTGTCATCAATCTAGTGATACTATCCGCATCAGCCCGCATATTGGCCGCAATATCATATGTCTCTTCCTCAGGCGCAACAAAGCAATTTTGCAAATTGATCTGGAGACTCTTCAATCTCTGCACAATTTGAGCATTCACATCCTGCCCAGTGAATTTGGAACCAATATCTTTTGCCCAAGCATACAAACTTCCTCCCCCCACTGCAGATTCTTCTTCTTGAGTTCCAATCCAAAACGCCGCAGCCATATCGATAGGATTAACAAAGTTAGGTTCATCGAAGTCATCAGGTTTCTCATCACACATCTGCACACCATTGTAAAGTGATTGCACAGTCGCCATCCACATATTGGTCGTACGAATGGTCTGCGCAGTAACTTCGGCATCGTATCCAGATTCCTTTTCGAACTCTGCCTGGATAATGGTATGACCGTAAAAATCCACGGGTTTGGATAAAAATTTCATGGACTCCCTCGGCACATCGTTGCCTGACCTGCCATTTCCGTGGGTTCCCCTCCAGAATGCAAACATGTAGATGGGATAGAGAGGATTGACGTCTTGGTTAAGGAAGTGGCTGGGGTTGCTGTAGGAAAAGTCGTCTTCATTGGAGTTGGATATTTTTTCCAATGACAATCCATGTGATTCTGTCCTGTAAAAAAACTCTGCCTCGGCCAAGCCATTGGCATTATTTTCGATTGCTTCTACCAACTCCGTCAGTTGGATGATATGATCGATATTCGATGTAGGTTGATATTGCCCTCCCAACAGGGAGTCACTTGCATCTCCAGCTGCTTCGCGGGGGAGATGAACGTATGAGAGCAGAGTCAATAATAAAGAGACCAGCCCTTGTCGCCCGTGGCGGCGCATCTTTTTGTGATGTGTTTGTGGTCGATAAGTTCAGAGTAGCGTCAGCGATCCGACGAACGCTTGAATTCCTGCTGAAGGTAGTATAAGGCCAGTCCAGCTCCTATGTTCAGAAGAACTGCACACTCAATCTTTCTCTCACTTTAAGCAAACTTGTGGTAGCAAGCTCCAAGCCCAAGCAGAGCACTTTTTCGCAAAGGCGAGTGTACTTTTCGGCTACTTTTCGGGCAGATCAATCTTGCAAAAAACATTTTTCATGACACACTTACTAGCATGCCTCACTTACATACTTACGGAGAGGAGAAAGGAGGTACCAGAAGGGCAGGCCACATACGACGGAATTGTTAGTAAAAATGGAGCGATTCATCATCGAAGATTCATATGTACAGGATTAGGATTTGCCAAGTGCAGAGTACGAAGATGAGCTGAAGGTCATGACCGCCGCCCTCTTCTCATTGCTCTGATAGCAATATTAACCATGGTGTGCCCCTGCTGCTTCACAATTCCATCCGTCATTATCAAACTCCTAGCGACAGCCTCCGCTCTAAGCTATGGCCAACGTTTCCTAACAAAGAACTCCAACAAGTGGGTTCGGCGTATCTCCTTCGGCATCACCCTAATCATCTCGCTTATACTCGTAGGTATTGGACTTTTCCTCCTCGTCCTTGCCAATAACAATGACTTGCGTAGTAGAGGCTTTGCCAATTTTTGCGCTATGCAGAATCTCAAGGATGGAGGACCGATGAACGAAGTTCGATGTGCCATACTGAATGAAGCTGACATATCCGGTAAAGTTCTTGAATTTGGTCCAGGTCCCGGAACAAACTTCAAATGTTTTGTCAACTCGACATCTATTGATGAATACGTGGGCGTAGAACCCAATACATACTTTAAAGAAGAGATGATGCGTGAAAAAGAAAAGCGAGGATTGACCTTTCCACTTGACTTCGCACCGCTACGAGGAGAGGATTATGTTGATGTCATGTCTGAAAGCTTTGATGTGGTTATTTTGACACATGTTTTGTGCAGCGTTGATTCTGTGGAGAGTGTTCTTGCTAATGCCGAGAGAGCACTAAAACCAGGTGGGAAAATGATCATCATGGAGCATATGACTGCAGGTGAAGGAACGAAGTTGAAGATGTTCCAAGAGGTCGTAGGTCCAATCTTCAACATCATTGGAAATGGCTGCAAGGTATTGGATATGACGAAAATTATTGAGAACTATTTGGGCAACCGATTCTCTGTTCAACTTGACGAGTTTGAGGCACCACTGCCAGCCTTCCCATTGTTATTCGCTAGACCTCATGTCAAAGGCGTGGCTACAAAGAAATGAACGATCAAAAACAACAAGTAGACTGTATATGCATAGGTGATGAGTCTGCCTAAATATTGGCGCTCTAACTTTTATAGAATAGAAATAAGCAATATCTAGAGTGTATTGCATTGTATTCATCCCATAATAATTTCAAGCCCACATCAAGAGTTACAGATACTCAGCTGGCAACACAAACGCACTCTCCGTCCCCTCCTTCTGCTTCCCCACAAACAACGTCCCCGTCAACGGCATATGATCCCAATGCAACGACAACTCCACCTCCTTCCCCCGTAACTCCGCACCCTGATCCACCAACCCATACTTGACAAACACATTCTTTTCATTCAACTGTTTCTTCTCCGGTGGATCCGTATTTTCAATAATACGATCCCAAAGCACTATTTGATTCTTGGGATTGGTATCCGTCTTATATGTCGCAATGACGTACACGAATAATTGTTTGATATTCCAATGGAACGCAGGGGTCATATCGGCTTGTAGATCGAAACTCAATAGGGCTCGATCGACGCCTCCGTGATTTTTGAGACTTTTCATATTGTTCAATGCTAATTTTTTGATGATTGGTTGATAGTGAGCCGTGTGGTTGAATTTGGATAATGCCGCGAGGATGGAGAGGCATAGGAGGACTGTTAGGCCGAAGAAGACTACGGCGTTGAGGCGGACCCAGACTGTGTGCATGATTGATGTGTGTTTGTTTGTAAGATGTGTATATATTGTTGCTTCTTTATTTTTGGTGTGCTGAATTCAAAGCACGTTACCCTCAATTATCTGGAGATGAAAAGAGATGATGATGTGATTGGTTAATAATTGCGTGGCTCTATTGGTGCGATAGCAGTCTGATAGAGTTAGATATCTATCAGCTTGGTAGGGTTGTTATTTTTTGATTGTTTTGTTTGCAATCTCATTGTGGGAGTTATGATCCCAGTTATCGCTTTTTAGCAACATCAACAGTCAAATCCCATAACAAATCTGTAAATGAGCGATCATAACTGAAGTCAAGTGCCCTAAAACTTCCACGTGAGAGGTGGCTCGAGGATGGAGGAGTTCGCCGATGGCTCGTTGGCTCACAACAACACAACAAACTGCCAAAGCAAGAGGAGGTGCTTGTGCCCAAGTGGAAGTGTGCCCAGTCAGAAGCTATTATTACCTGGGAACCAGCAATAGAAGAAGGCGAATTATTCATACAACAACAGTTATAAACAACAATGAAATTTCAGGTAGCTGCGGGCATTCTCGCCACGGCACTCTTCGTAGGTGATGTGAACGCTTTCTCTTTCGTTCCTCAACGAAGCAGCATCGCGGTTACACCATCAAAGAGTATCAGTAACAATGGTCGCACTCGCTCATCATCATCATTGGTGATGAAGGATGACAATTCAAAATTCAGTTTTCGCCAATCTATTCAGCGGTGAAGGAGCTGCATCCGGCGCCGCCCCAACTCGTGTCCGTCGAAGCTCGGCAACATTGGAACCTCATCCCAGTCAACGTGATCACATCAATCCATTGAATGCACTCTACCCTCCCAATAAACAAGCCATCGAGGAGTCTGCGGGCACATCAACGACACCTCCATTGCCATTCCACCCAGCAGTCCAATCTGGAGTGCTCTCCAATGGCTTTTCGTACGTGTTCCTACCCAACCGATCCCCACCCAATCGATTCGAGGCACATCTACAGGTATTCAGTGGATCCTCCGATGAACTCGAACCCCAACAGGGAATCGCCCATCTCACCGAACACGTCGCCTACATGGGATCACGCAAACGTGAACGTCTCTTCGGCACCGGAAGTCAAACCAACGCCTACACCGATTTCCATCACACCGTCTTTTACGCCGCATGTCCCACCTACAGTCCCAACACTGGATCCTTCGGCTCCCCCCAACCCATGCTCCCCATGGCACTTGATGCACTGTGCGATGTCATGGAAGCACGATGTGATCCCTCCCGTATCGAAAAGGAACGTCAGGCCGTCCTCTCGGAAATGACCATGGTCAACACCATTGAATATCGTGTCGAATGTCAAATATTGAGTACACTCCATCGTGAGAATCGATTGGCAAAGCGTTTCCCCATTGGAAAGGAAAGTTTGATCCAAAAGTGGGATAGGGATGATGTCAAGACTTGGCATAGGACGCATTATCGTCCGGATAATGTCTTGTTGTATATTGTGGGTGATTTGGATCCACAATATGTGCAGCAGACGATTGAAGATAAGTTTGGACATTTGACTGCGGAGAAGCAGGGGAGTGAAATTGCCTTGCCGGAGTTGAAGGGTGATGCGAGTGATTTGGCGGATGCAGTGGTTGGAAATACGTTGAAACAACGACAGAGTTGGCATTATCCTCCTGTGAGACATGACTTTTGTGTTGTGGAGGGTGTGAAGGATTTGTTGGATGATGAAACTAAATTGGTGGAAACTGGTGATTTGGAGGTGGTTGAGAAGAAGAGCGAGGATGAGAGCAGTATTGGAAGTATTTATGATATTCATTTGCAAAAACCCTATTCGTTGGATGACAAGGTTAAATTCTTGAAGGAGGCAGAGTTATCTCCTGGAAAGGTCATCCGGCCACACATTTTCAAGCATGAGTTGCTTCAGAATTTCTCTTTCCATCTCTTTGCAAAGAGGCCTGTGGAGCCGATTAAGGATATGGAGTCATTCCGTCGCAGTCTTGCCAGGAGGGTGTGTTTGGCGGCATTGCAGATTCGTCTGAATGTTGGTGGTAGGTCGGATGACCCAGCCTTTACCTTTGTGGAATTTAACCAGTTGGATTCGGCACGTGAGGGATGTGCTGTCTGCAGTCTTGACATGACAGCTGATCCACCACGATGGAGAGAGGCTGTTTTGAAGTCTATTTCAGAAATTCGTAAATTGGGCATTCATGGGGTCACTCCCGGCGAGATGGAACGTTATGCCTCAGCTTTGTTGACCGATGCAGAGCAACTTGCTGCTCAGGGCGATATGATTAGTCATGGCGACCAATTGGCGTATTTGATGGAGACTGTGGCGAATGGGCATACCTTTATGAGTCCCGAGCAGAGTTATGCCGTGACGGAACAGGCGCTTTCTACATTGACATTGGAAGAGGTAAACCGTGCAGCTGCAGAGTTGTGCTCTCACATTACTGGATTGAATGATGGTGAACTGACATCAACTGGTAAGGTTGTGGCCGTAGCGTGTGCTCCCAAGAGTTCTGATAATGATGCTGCTTTTGTTGACGATGATATGTTATGCCAGGCCATTCGCGAGGCTTGTACTATCGAGGTGGAGCCGGTCGAAGATGTGGTTGTGCCCCACACTCTTGTTACTCCTGCAGAACTGGAGGAGGCAATGAAGGCGAACCCTCCCAGTTGGGAATCAGGACAATTTTCGGATGGCACACCCAACACCCCCGCTGATCGCATCACTCGTCCTTTCACGCTTCGTCGTCTTAGCAACGGTATCCGTGTCGGTATCAACCAGAATCCTGCAGAGTCTCAGCGTGGTCATTTGCGCCTTGTAGCCCCCGGTGGACGTGATGCTGAGAGGCGACTTGGATTTAAATCCGGAAGTCTAGCTGTTGGAGCCCGTGCCATGCAGGAGGGTGGTTCCTTCGGAAGCTTCTCTCGTGAGCAGGTGGAATTGTTTGCCGTCGATCACTTGATCATGGTTGAAATCAACTGTAATGAGGAATCTCTCGTTATGGACTTTGTTTTCCCAACCACAAACGTTGGTAACAGCGGATATGGTGAAAATATGAAATTGGGTATCACTGGAACAGAGTCCGTTCTTCAGATTGTCCGTGAAATCTTGGTGGACTTCAATTGGGAAGAGGATGCCCTTGGTCGTAGTAAGTCAAGTTACAGAACTGCTCATGAAAGTCTTGGGAAGAGTCTTGAGGGGAAGAGTACCGAAATGATCATGGACGCGGTGACCTCTGGGGATGATAGGTTTTTGTCAATCGACGTTGATACTGTCAATGCTGTCACTCTTGAGGATGCGAAAAATGCTGTCATGTCCCAATTGAGGCCAAAAGATCTTGAAATTTCAGTGTCTGGCGACTTTGTTGTGAACGAAGTTTTGGAACAGATTCTTCAGTACTTAGGAACTGTTCCTGCGGATGCCAATGCTGAGTTCGAAGTGAAGGACGCAACAATGGAGTTTGATAGTGTGCCCAAACTTGCACCGGGTAAGCACCTAGACTTGGAATTGGAAGACTCTGATCCTCGTGCCGTTGCATACGTGGCTGGAGCTGCACCAAATCAATGGGGTTTCCTTGCGGATGGAACATCAGTTGCTCAAAGAGTTAGCGAAGCAGACAAACGAGCGAGCGATTATGACAAACAACGGCGGGCGCATCCATTGTTCGGCAACGCTGCTCTCTCCTTGATCTCTGAAATTGCAAATAGAAGACTATTCAGCACAGTGAGAGAACGAAAACAATTGACATACGATGCAAACTTTTCTCTGACAGGATTTGAGCGTATGAAGGGAGGATGGTTCTTGGTCACAGTGACTGCGTCAAAGGAGAAGGCCCAGAAGGCATTGGATGCATGCAAGGAAACACTTGAGGCACTCCGAAAGTCCAATCCGATTTCTGTTGACAATTTGGAGTCGGCAAAGCGTGTCGTTCTGAATCGTCATGAGGGTGAGCTTCGCACATCGCAATACTGGGCTACAATAATGTCAGGTATCCAAGAAGAGAGTATTCCACTGAAAGGTCCTCTTTCGGTCACGGACTTCCACGCTGTCATTGAAGCCATGACTACAACAGATCTGCAGCTCGCTTTAGATTGCATGGGGTTAGAAGAGAGTCAGCTTTACACTGCAATCGGGAAGACAGTGCAGCCTGAAGGGTTAGTAGTTGATGAAATTGTCAAGGCTAGTCCAATGGCAGGAATGGGAAGAGGAGGTGCTCTGATGGGTTAGATATTACGTCTAAAATAAATAATTTCATCATGAAATAAAGGACTCAATCACTCTATTCTTGCTTTTCAGCCACGGCGTCTCTTGCGCTTTCGGCTCCTTCTGCGCCGGCGTTTGCTTGTTGCAGCCAAGCTAGTGCTAGTGTTTCTTGGGGGCACCCAACGTCTAGCAAACTCCATCGAAAATAACTCTCTATCCAACTTAACCAAGTCTTGATAAATGCCGCCCATTTCATGCATCAAATTTTCCTTTCGGAAGTGATCATCTCGAGTAAATCTGTCGGCTAGTAACAATGCTTTGATCTCACCAGCTGCATCTTTCATGTCTAGGCTCAGATTTGTTCTCCTGATTTTGAGTAGTTCTTCCTTGCTGATAGACAAGGATGTCAGAGTACTGATCGAAGTTAGGGTAGCTGCATACAGTACACTCAATCCGTGATTTTCACCTATCAAGGCAAACATTTCAGGTAGGAGAAGTGGACAATCAATGTCAGAAAAGAGTGAGCCATTGTTCTGTACTCCTTGTAAGCGAAAGAACCAGTCTCTTTGAATGATGTTGAGCTGGGTGTTGATCACTTTCTTCCGTCCAGCCTGCTCTGGCGAAGCTAATGAAGAGTTTACATTGAGTGCATCCTGCATGAACCTGGCCTCACAGCTGTATAAGCATGCGTCAACATAATAGTCGTCTAAATACATGATATCCGACTCGTCTAGGAAATGACCAAATTTTCCGAATTTGACATCTTCCAAGGTATGGTTGGAAGATAGCGTGTCTCGTATACTGGACATATCATTTACCAGTGAGAAGAATGCCCCGTGACCGATTTCGGAAATCGGGTTGCCTCGCAAGTCAAGACATGTCAAAGTTTTGTTCTTACGCAACGAGGTAGCAAGTATGGAGGCTCCTTCATCGTCAATAAAGTTGTCACGAAGCAAAAGTGTCTGTAGCGTAGAATCCTCCCTTTGCAAAAGTTGCGCTAGAGCCAGGCAGCCAGCAGAGTTGATCGTGTTGTAGCAGAGCGATAAGTGGTCCAAGTATTTCGGAAAGCCATCCGAAATTGAGACTTCTTTTATATCACAGTCATCCAGAAGCAAATACTGGATAGGGCTCGACGCCAATGCCCTTCCAATTGCTTCTAATCCTTCGTCTCCAACTCTGTTCCTATTGAAGCAGAGAAAATCCATCGTCTTTAACCTCAAAACAGGCTCCAAACGTCGAATTCCTTCGACCCCTAAGCTGGTATCAGCGAAAATAATCTCATCAACAGATCCGTTTCTTTGCATCTCCTTAGAGAGGAGAGAAATGTTTCTATCAGTGAGAGTGACTCCAGAAAAGTCGAGCCTCTGCACTTGGTTGTTGTTCCCGATAAAGCGACCTAGTAAATGCCAGCCCTCGTCCGTGAAGTGCTGTGTATGCGGTTGGCGCAGTTCAAGCACTAACATCTCAGATGAGTTCTTCTTTACCGAAGAGAGGTCATGTAACACCTTCCAGTAAACCGCCATGCATTGCTCACAAGCACAAGGATCTGTGAGACCAAACGCATTCCGATCAAACCAGCTCAACTCTTTGAACAAACTGCCGTATTTCACCCACCGATCATCCAAGCTGCTATAGCTATAATCCTCATCAGAGCTATCTTCATCTCGTTCGTGCCGTGCATGTTCCTCTTTCCATCTTTGTTCTTGTTCGTACTCTTGCATTAACCAGATTCGTTCTTGTTCGATCTCATCCTCTTTCCAGATTAGTTCTTGCTCTTCCTTGAGCTGATCTTGTTCATCGCATCTCAATCCAGGAATAAATATTGCTTCTTCTACGAAATCATCATTGTCGCCTCTTTGAGAATGTTGAAAGTCCTCATAGCTCATCGGCTCATCCCCTTCTTGCTCAACGCCAAAATCGTCCACGCAATCTTCGCCGTCCTCAAATGATAATTCATCGCTTGACATCTCATAGGATTCTTCATGGCCATATCTTTCTCCTATTGACATTGAATGTTCTTCATCTTCGTGGCTGTTGCCGTAGCTGTTCATACCAAACGCTTCGAGATCATCGCTGCCCATTGACATCGATGAGAATTCATCCTCCTCGCTTCCGTACGTCATGTTGTCGTTCTGCAGTTTTTTGGCCGGTAGTCAGAGTGAATATGATACGCCTACGCTGATATCAATGAAGAACTCGGTAGCAGCGCCCAATACCAGCGTCTCTTGATGAGCAATCCGAGTGCAAGGCAAGAGTAAAAAGCGTGTAAGTGCAATGCAACGCCAAGGAGCTATATATCTGGCTCCGCTCCTCAGAGCCGTTACTACCAATTCCGTCGTACGTAGAAATCACCCAGAACTCAAGCATTTTTTCATCACACGCAACCGAAGCAAACACAGTCAACCATGGACATCGACCGCCCCTCCGTCGAGGAGCGCAATCAACGCTACAAACCAGGCTCCATCAAACGTGTGAAACTAAAGAATTTTCTGACCTATGATGATGTAGAATTCTTCCCTGGACCACGGTAAGTCCATTGTAATTCACTTGCACAATATCAACCAGGTGTACCGATATTTTTGCCGACATGCACCATCCCGGCATTGCTGCACATACTCTCTCATAACACCTCAACTGTTGTCATATTAATTATCCTAGACTCAACGTAGTAGTAGGTCCAAACGGAACCGGCAAATCCACCATCCTCTGCGCCATCTGCCTCGGCCTGGGCGGTCAACCTCCCCTCCTCGGCCGAGCCGACGATGCCCGCCTCTTCATCAAGCACGAAAAAGATCAAGCCACCATTGAAATTGAACTAGCACCCCACAAATCCGATGGACCCATCCACATCCTCAAACGAGTCATTGAACGCGATCGCGGCAGCGAGAATGGCAATGGAAAGGGAGCAAGTATCTACTACGTCAATGGCACTAAAACACCTCTCAAATCGATCAAGGAGCTCGTGACCGAAAAATATCACATTAATATTGACAACCTGTGCACCTTTTTGCCGCAAGATAAGGTTGGCAACTTTTCGGGATTTGATAAACAGGCGTTATTGCTAGAGACGGAAAAGTCACTCTCGTCATCGCTGTATGAGACGCATCAACAGTTGATCAAGTTGGAGAAGGAATTGCAATCGAGTGGCAATGACGTCAAGGCGACTGAGGAGGAGTTGAAGACGCTCAAGAAGCAGAATGAGCGTTTGGAACGTGAGAAGGAACTTATGGAGGAACGTCAAGAGTTGTTGGAACGGATTGATCTGCTGAAGAAGAAACGTGCGTGGCTTCTCTTTGATCAAAAGAGGGAGGAGGCCAAAGAGGCCAAGGAGAAGAGGGAGGAGTTGAAGAAACAAAAGAGGGAGGCGGAGCGGAGTGTTCGTCCTATTCAGGAGGAGCATGCGGAGATGGAGGGGAAGGTGACGCAGATTCAGACTAGGACCAAGACTTTGGAGGTGAAGGGGAAGAGGGAGAAGAAGAATCATGAGGATTGTTTGAGCAAGATGGAGAATCATTCGGATGGGATTGAGCGGGAGGTGTCGGAATATCAGAGTGTTGATGCACAGCAGCGTCGGGCGCTGAAGGAATTGGAGAAGGAGCGTAGGCGTTTGCAGGATGTGGAGGCTGAGGCTGACGACTTTCCATCAATGGAGGACACGGAACGTACAATCACTGAGGCCCAGAAAGAGTTGAGACAGTTAAGGAGTGCTTTAGACAGCTCAAAACGCAGCAGTCAAGACTTGAATAAACAAATTGAAAGTGCAGCAGAAAATTCTAGACGAGCATCGGAAAGGTTGGGGAAGATGAAAGATGAGAAGCAGCATCGGTTGCAACGTTTGTTCGCCAAGAATGAGTCTGTGAAGACTGCGTACATGTTTATACACGAAAATAGGAAGGAATTCCGCAAGCCTGTACATGGGCCGATTGGTAAGTGTTTGTATTGGTCACGTTCTATTCCAATTTTCTCAACCCTAACCGAAACAAACTAACATTACATCGTGCATTTTATTTTTCATAGCTGCCGAGGTTCAACCAAAGAATCCGTTGTATGCGTCATACATCGAAAATCACGTGTCGCAAAGTACATGGAAAGCGTTTGTGGTGGAATGTTCAGAAGATTACAACTACCTTTTTCGCGAAGTGCGACAGAAGCGCAAGATTCCTATCAATATTATTCTTGTTCCTAATGGAAGGCTTGAGCCCATGACAAGGATGTACTCTGACCAAAAATACAGTGTGCTCAAGCAGGAGCACGGCTTCATCGAGTATCTTGATGAGACATTCACTGCTATAGATCCAATTATGCAAGCGTTGATCTCTAAGCACAATATTGATAAGGTACTCGTTGGTGGAGACGCAGTGCAAGAATCTTTGGACAGGAAGGATCTCGAAAACTTTATTTGTGCAAAGGAGAATGGAAGTAGCAAACAGTCGGCTTGCTTTTTTTATACCCATCGGAATTCTTCCCATAAGTATACTTATAGCGTTTCGAGATACAATGGGACCATTGGACTAAATACGATGGGCATCAGCCCTGCAAGGGTTCTGCAGTCAGGAATTGATCCTCGTGAAAAAGAGCAGTTGACACAGACCATCAATGATGCGAGGGAAACAATTGAGAGGCTCACTCCTGAACTGAACAATTTGAAGGATGAAAATGACAAGCTTTTATCACAAGGAAAACCTATTACTTTGCGAATCAAAGATGCAAAGAGGATCAAAAGTGACTATGCCAGCTACAAGATGAAGTTGAAGAATCAAAGGGAAAAGGTTGAGGATGCCGAGGAGGTTGCAAATAAGGACAACGGCAGGGAAAAGTCCAAACGCATCGCACAAATCAAGAAGTTGATTCAACTCAGCATCAAATCTGGGGAAGACGCCGCAAAGGCTCACAGTGAAATGATGAAGACCCTCCGCGTCCTCACAGGTGTCAAAATGTCGGAGCATGGTTTGTCAGAGTGCCTCCGAAAGTTGACGTAAGTTTCTTGAGAAAGTTTTGAATGGTATCTTTTTTACGTGATTGTCTAATCTGACACGGCGTTTCTTTGTCTTTGTTCGCTACTCTTTTGCAGTGACAAGCTTAGTGAGGCACAGGCAGCATCAGCTGAGCTGCTAAACCGTTACAAGCAGGCCGAAGCCGATTACAACGAGAAGAAGGAGAATCTAAGGAAGCTGTTGGCAAAAGCTCAAGAAATTGCTCCCAGGGAACAATGGCATGAACGCCTTGATGAGGATGATATGCCCTCAACTATCGAAGATGTCGATGATGCAATGGACGATGCTGAATCCAAGGTGAGCTCCATCACTGATAATCCTCACGTGATGAAGCAGTATGAAGAGAGGAAGAAGAAAATTGAGGTACTGCAAGAAAAGCTTGATACGGAGGGAGGAGAGAAGGATTTGAAGAAGAAACAGCTGGAGACTAAGCGGACCAAGTGGGAGTCGGCACTGCAGAATATTGTCAACTTAGTGAACGGTAAATTCAGCACCTACATGAAGGAGGTCGGATGCGCAGGTGAGATTCGTCTCTACACTGGAGGTAACGAGTCAAGGGAGAATGAGGAAACCGAGAACCTCAAATACGACTTCAAAGACTGGGGAGTTGAAATCATGGTCAAGTTCCGAGAAGCGTCAACCTTACAGGTTCTTTCCGCACAGACTCATTCTGGTGGAGAGCGTTCAGTCAGTACAATCATGTACCTCATGGGTCTTCAAAATCTCATGTCCAGTCCATTCCGCTGCGTTGATGAAATCAACCAAGGTCTCGACGAGAGGAATGAGCGTCTTGTGTTCAAGCGAATTGTCAACAACTCTACCATTCCCGTCGAGGAAGGTGCGACTCCCAATGATCATTGTGGGCAGTACTTCCTCATCACTCCCAAGTTGTTACCGAACTTGGAAGGCATGGAGAATGAAGAAATCACTGTTCTATTTGTGTTTAGTGGTCCATACAACTTTGATAATTGTCTTGATTGGAATGTTGACAAATTCATTGCTGACAAGAAGAGAATTCTGTCGCAACGGACCGAAGTTGACAATGGAAATAGCCGTGGAAAGAAGCGGAGGTCGCAGTGAGCCTCGATCTCTTTGTTTGTAGCCAGTTGTGCACAGTCATTTCTGCATCATAGTTATTGAATATTGTGATGCATCTGTAGATGAGTAACTAATCATAAAAATGTTTTTGAAGTCTATGCATTGTTCCTTTGCGGCTTGCTACTTGCATGCTACATATTCACGAGATACTTTTGAGGTGCAGAATGCAGAAGCCAACCTTGTGACGTATCGTGTGCTGTGACATAAACACAAAGAGTGTGTCATCTCTCAAGAAAATCAAGCCGTTGCTCTTTCGCTGACAATGATAAATTTTGCCCCTATCTCAGCTCCTATAAAATCAAACAATAACACTGTACAGCTCAGTCAATTATACTACACAACTTAATCGCAACAATGAGTGGTGCTTCAAGGATTGAATACAGTGAGAAATACGCTGACGAGGAAAATGAATACAGGTAGGTCGATTAGCTCGTTTGAAGATGACGGCCGGCCTGCCCTTTCCCAACAATGCGAGCGTTGTTACGAGATATTTACGCAGCAAAACGCATCTGAAGGAAGATTGTGCTATCTGCCCGACGTCTACAAAGGCGAGGCGACAATTTTCATCAGGCCTGCTTTGGTTATATTTTATCTGGCATCGTCGTGACAATGACAATCAAGTGAACCGAGCCAACATGCCGTCTTTCAAATTCTCAATCCAACTAACCACTCACCCTTTTCACTTCTCTATACCAAAATAAACTGCAACAATCAGACACGTAATTCTCCCAAAAGAACTCGCAAAAACTCTCCCCAAAACACGTCTCCTCAGCGAAAACGAATGGCGATCCATCGGCGTACAACAATCCCGCGGCTGGCAACATTATGCCATCCACCGCCCTGAACCACACATTTTGTTGTTCCGTCGTCCACTTGGGACTGATCCTCAGACGGGGGCAATTGATCCGGAGTTGAAGAGGTTGGCTTTGGAGGAATACAAGGGACAGTTTGGCTTGAGGGGACATTAAGTTATTTAGTACACATGACAGTACTGCATTTACTTACGTCCGCCAGGGGGGTTAGGATTGAATACACAAACAACTATATGTCGATAATGACTGCAATGTTGGCGACCTGTGGAGTGACTGACATTGCATAAAAATATAAACAAACATTTGCTTGAAAATGGTCGTTCATTACGATATTAAGATCGTGTCTGTGGGTCTCATCAAAGCTTTGAACTCACGTAGATAGCATTGCTACCGGGGCGAAAGCCAACGGGAAGAACTTTTGATACAAATCCATGGGCTTCGTCGCCATCCTCACTTGACGAATACTCAATCCCCTTCCGTGCAGCATCTATCATTGCTCTGTTCATTTCTTTGTACAGTGGACTCTGCGTCCACACTCCTTGAACTGCATAATCTTCCATATCAATCCAATCAGCGCATAGAATCTCCTCTTCTTGTGGAAGAAGCTCAATTTCGCCACCTTGCTTCACCAACGTTTCATACTTTGGTGCCAGCTTACATAAACAAACGAAGAACATGTCACTTCTATTAAACAATCCTCCATGAGCTTGTCTGAAGCAGATAATTTTGTCAAATTCGACATCTAATCCAGTCTCTTCTTTCAATTCACGAATTGCTGCTGCAGCAATGTCTTCACCAGGATCTGTAAGACCAGTTGGCATCTACAGCAAGTTTGAAAAGAATTTCACAACTGAGCGTCTGTGAAAGAAACATACATTTTCATCAGTATAATCAACAACTTACCTTCCACAATTTGCGTGCCGCTGCAGGTCCAGTTCGCTCTTGTACAGCCAGCATCTTGCCCGTAAGTGGATGCAACACCAAAACACCCACACCAACCTGATGAGATGGTCCATTAGGAAGTCTAGACTCAGAATCCTTCGGAAGCCACTTGGTCAAGACACATGTTCCAGGTTCGGCATGTTGAAAATCAAACCCTAGTTTTGTTGCAGATCCTATTAAATGAGCATGTGATGTGGGTATACGAATCCAAATACCCCTGCGTCCCTCGTCAGACCAGATATTTAGTGCATTTGATAACATTTCTCCAAATGTTGATGAATCAGTGGCTGATGCATCAAATAGTTGTGGTACTTTTGTTACATCCAGTGTAACCCCATTATAAGTGTCATGTTTTATTGAAGATTCAGGAAATGGCAATGAAGGATTGTGTTGTAGAATGTGCAGTGGGTCATCTATACTTTTCCTGACAGGTATTGCTTTTTTGATGTTGCTGCTGCTACTATTATTTGATCCATCATCATTACTGCATAAAACCACTGTCGACGTTCCACCGATCAATCCAGCTGCAGCGTATGCAGCAGCCCCAACTTTGGTGTGACAACCAGACGATGAAGATGATGAAGATGATGAAGAAGCAAAAGCATAGGTTTGAAACGTTGATAATGCCGTTGGAAGAACTGTTCTACAGCCACGTGTGGAGGTGGCAATTGATTGCAATAGTAAGAGACCAGTTTTCATTTTGTGTTGTTTGTGGCAATAATGTATTCAATTAGCACGCCAGCGTCTATCGGCTCAATGCAAAGGATGGAAGCAGTAATAATCGACGGCAATCAAGTTTCTCTCTTTGTAGATATTGTTTGTCCCCATGCTTCAAGGGTTGCGGAAGCAGAAGATGATGAATGATGATGATTCATTGGAGGGAGAAGTGATAGGAAGATGGGAGATAAAGAGCGAAAGATAAGCGATACAAAATTCCGTCAAAGGGGAACTTGAAGATATCATCTGTAGGAATCAGTACGAGATGTGGTGGGTCTGTGTAGATGACGTAGTTGTGACGTCGCTCGCCTGATGAGGAAAAGCGCAGCAGCGACCGTCTCATAAGAAGTGTATCTAGGCAGTGCTTGAGAGCATGGCATCTTACAGAGCATCCATGGGAGTATTCAAAGTCATCAAAGCTGTTGTGGGCGGCGGCGCTGAGGTTGCAGAGCCAGAGGAGCCAGGGATGACTATCATCGATATGATCGTATCGCAGATGACCGATGTGCCGCTCGATGGGACGAGTTTGCTCTTCTGCATGGCAATGTCTCTTTCCCTTTGCTTTGTTGTGGTTCTTGCGATAGCCCCCCGGTCCGGTCTACAACACGTGTGTGAGAAAGAAGAGAGTGGCGAGCAAACAGAGAGTGAGCAGAAGGATACTAACGAAGTTGGAGAACTCATGGGCAAGATTATCAACACAGAAGCTGAAGCTGAACAAGATGACACTGAAGACGAGACTGTTTCAAAGGATGACTCGAAGCCTTATGACGAACCTCCAACTCCAACAATGTATCCGCCTACCGAAACAATCGATGTGAAGGAAGCTGATAAGAACTCAAGTGAAAATGCTGCACCATCTATTCCTGACATGTCAATGACTCGCATGAGCAGTCGTCGCAAAGGTGGTTTGACTGCCAAGGCAAAGTCCATTGGAGGAAGCATCAGACGTCTCGGTTTGAATGAGTACACGTCGAAATTGCAGTGAAAAGGACTGAGAGATATGCATCCAAGAGCAAGCCAAATGCATCATCATCTCAACAATCAACAATTCAATCACACAATGAACTAGGAGCATGTGGATTATCCAGTAGTGTAAAGAAGACTGCAAAGAAAATGACAGTCTTGACAAAGTTAATAGAGTATAAGAAGTAATTATAATAGTTTGAAGAAGAGCAGTACAATAAGTAAGAAGTGGAATATGTATGCCTCATCGAGATACACATCTCAAGATCTCATCTCGTCATTTTTTCGCTCCGTGACAACGACAACGCCAACCGCCAAGGATCACCGCACCATACATACTAACTGATCATATTATGGTATGTAACTGCTGGTAACAATGCCAAGACTCAAGTTGACGGCATCGAAAGTGTTCCGGGCCGTTAGGGCACTGGCACGCCGAAAAGTTGCTACCAGAGATGTTGAACCTGAAGAGGTACTCGCGACACCCTCGTACGAAGGAAGGATGATTTTGTTCCTTTCCATCTGTCTCGTCGTTTCGATAATAGTTGTTGCAATTGCTGACAAAATTGAACGCAGATTGGCGGCGCGTGGAGATGAACTTGATAGCGTAGACGATGTGTCAGAAAAGAGGGCTATGGAAAGTAATGGCGGTGGATGTTCGAAGCATCCGTCTCCTCCACCTATGTCAAGTACTGGAGACTCGCATGCAAAGTCACATCGAGACATAACTTCTTCTCCTGCGGCCACCTCTAATGGTAATGACGAGGAATCAACATTTCAAGAACTAGATGACTTGGTTAATGATATTGTCAACTCATCTGCGAAGATGCAGAAGGAAAAGGAAGTTAATGAAACAACTCGTCAGTTCGATGAAATCATAAATATGACAACTTTTTGAAGTTGATCAAGTCATAGTGGAACGTCACTTGTGACTTGTGATGCTTGATATCTATGTAAACTCTTCCATTTACATGTCTCTCTGAGAACATTTCGTATGTTTGTACACAAGTAAAGAATCCACAAAAACAAAAAGAGTGGCTATCATTAGCGAATAATAATAAATTTGCATAAATATTTGTTATTCATAATCAACTAGATATGTCAATCTGCAGTTCGTCTTTTCTTGCGTCTCTTACTGCTGCTGCTGCTTTGTGACTGCTGGCTCGATGTTACTCCTGTTTGCCCTCCACAGACAAAGGCATCGAAATTTGTGTTGTTATTTTGAGATGTAGATAAGGAACGATTGCTCTCTAACTCGTGGTCTTGAGTCCTCATAAACCCGCCACTCTCTCCGTAACTTTGCTGAGACCCTTCATAAAATTGTACGCCTGAGTGGCCAGTTTCAACACCTCCACTCTGACTGAAGTTTCCGGTTGTCGTATCGTTCGTGGTGTGTTCATTTGAAGCCACTGTAAAATGTTCTACTTGATCAGGTAATTGTGAGAAGGTTACCTTCTTCTGTGACTCTTGGCTCAAGTCGTTATTATCAGTTGTTGAGGGCGTGTCCTCAATTGGCTGTAGTGTCTCCATCACTTGTCGGATTGAGTTGTTTTTGTGTGAAGAGGAATGAGGTGAAGCTACCTGTGACATCCTTTGCCTGCCCCATTGGTCGGTGTCAGTATTGCTTTGATTGTTGGATGCAAACGATTGCCCTTGATAGCTTCTTTGCTGTCCAACATCGTCCCACGACCTACGGTTCGGAGAGCGGTCGTGAAAATACGGTGGGTCGCCTCCAGCATTGTCGTTTCCGCCATCATTGCGACGTTTCATGTGATCATATCTCAGGAGTAGAGTTTGTTTTTCTTTCTCAAAAACTTCATCGGCAACCTCGAATCCTTTGAAGTCGGTATCAATCGGATTTTTGTACAAAAGATCATCCATTCCGCCACCGTAGGAGAGCCCACCACCTAACATACCACCGCGTGAAGCAGCTGCTGTGCACTCCATCAAAAGTATGACAGTAACAGCATCGTCTAACGTTACTGTGTTGCGATACATCAACCTCGCATGTGCTTGAGACAGGCGAATCATAGACTCCAAGAACCTCACGGTTACTGGAAGCGAATTCTCACTCGTAGATTGGCGGCACAACGAGTAATGATTCTCCAATAGCTCACTTGCTTCTGGAGACAATGTCGGTTGAAATTTTTCACGGATTGTTGCAATGTAGGCACGCAACTTTTCCATACCCCAGTGACCATTTGCTTTATCGTCGTCATTGAAACCAGTGTCCATTTCTATCGGACGTTCAAATGCTGAGCCCGGTATAATGGATTGTTGCAGCAGAAAATGGGCAATATTCTCATCTCTTTCGCATTGTGCCTGATCAAGCATAACAAAGACTGCGTGGTAGTAAGCAACAAGAAATGTTAGCAACGAATTCCTCCTTGTAAAGTTTGCACACTGACATAACAAAGAGCATATACTCACTCAAGTCAAACCTGGATAGTAGAGCTGAACCGAGACGAGAGTTCCGCTCCAAGTTCATGTTCTCATCGTAGATCCCGCCAGCTGGATTCATTACTGCAACAACGGTTGCACGAGCATTCAATTTGCATATGATTCCTGCCTTGGCAACGGAGATGGTCTGTTGCTCCATGGCCTCGTGGATTGACGTGCGGTCCTCCTTCGACATGCACCCAAATTCGTCAATACAACACACCCCACGATCTGCAAGCGCAAGCGCACCTGCCTCGAGAGAGAATTCATTTCCATTTGATCCAGCGGATGATTCTCGGACAGCCGCACAGGTCAGTCCAGCTCGGCTTGACCCAGTTCCTGTTGTAAGTACGGATCGAGGCGATAATGCTGCAGCAAATCGAAGAAATTGAGATTTTCCCGTACCAGGATCGCCTATGAGCAAGCAGTGTGATTGAGTTCTTCGCCGAGATTTGGCAGTCTTTCCAGTACTTTTGTTGGTTGTGGACTTCTTCTTTTCTTTTTGTACTACAATGCCGTCATTATCACCGTCATCGTTCTCGTCATCGCTTTCACCAAATTTAAAGGCTGCGGGTGCCTCATTATCAGAAGCTTCTTCAGCTTGATCGTCAACCTCGACATCTGCTGTCGTGGCAGCGTCATTTCCTAATGGAATGGAAGCACCGCCAATAAGGACAAGCATCATACCCAATTTGACAGCATGCATGCCATACAATTTTGGGCAGATAGCTCTCAGAATGTAGTCTCTTGTTGCAATTGGCCGCCGCTGAGCACCATTTTCGGACCAAAATGCATCAAACTCTCTGCGGAACTTCTCTCTCAAGTTTCCTGAACTAGCAGCCAATGCTGTGGCCATTCCGCTTCCTCCCATAGCTCCCAAATCAGCTGCACCTGTTACATCTTCGTCAATGTTGATGACCCTCACGCTGTGTGCCCTCATTGACATGCCCACCATGACTTCTACGCTCGGACCAAGGCTATTACTTTGCCACTCTGCGTGTAAGCTACCAACAACAACCACTTCATCACCAGGATTCACATTGTCTACCAAGTCATCACTCAACTTGATCAAAATACTCCTGGGGACGCTCCCAATACGAGATAATGCTGATGTTGATTCCTGAACCTTCATTTCTTGATAATCCGCATGTTCACTTCCATTAGGGACTATCGCAAAGGCCGTTGAATTGCATTCTCCATCATCTGCGCGTGGACAGATAGTAGGAGCAGGTAGAGCATTATTAGTAGTTCCAAAGTCTGCATTAACTGAAAATTTGCACCCACATCCTTTACCAAGACATTGATACGTTCTCAGTGTTTCCATCATACGGACTGGCCCAGTGCGGACACAAGTGCCGCAGATTTGAACGACAGTGCCCACATCCGCCGCAGCTATTGACGATAGTGAAGATTTGCAGCACTGCATGTGTGGTGGCAAACGAGTAAGTCTAGCATGCAGTGGTTTAGGTTCATATCCCTCCCTATTCCGTTTCAGTGCATGCAGCAATTGTGACATATTGTCCATCTCCTTTTTATTGTAAGATGTGTCTTGTTCATCCTTATTTTTCATCTGTTTCAATGAATTGTCCAATGTCACTTCCATTCTTCGTCGCAGAACTTTCCTTGCCTCTATTGTTGCATCTTCCAGCAATTCTAATAATGTATCGGGATATCGTAATGTTAGATTGCCCAAGACGGGATCCAACGATATTAATTGAAATGCATCAATTTCTATAGATGCCACTGCACGTGTTTGTTGTTTCTTTCTCATGCTCCCGTCTAAATCTCCAGCTGCACCCGCTGGGTTATTGGAATCATTATTGGGGCCTTGTGAACCGGGCAGATGGTCAGCAAGGACGTGCCCATGCAGCGCTGACATTGTCCTTTCATTTCGTAGAAGGAAGGCGACGAAGCGATCGCCTACGTCAGCTGGATGTTTGAATACCTTGTATGATGAGGAGAGGAGACGACGACCATCATCACACCTTCTTGTGACGGTTGATGTTGCGTTAGCGGTCGGTATTTCGTCGCTATCGCCACCACCCGGACCGTCGGATGTTACGGTGCGCATTCCTGCTGCTCGTGTAGTTGGATGCTAAGTGGGGCGTTTATTTGTTGTTTATTCTTCAGACGCTTCACCATTTTTATCACTTTCGACTTTCGACTTTCGATATTTCGATATCATTGCGTTGCTTGCTAGATATTTTGAGCAAGCGGTGAGAACTGGTATTAAAAGTACTAATTCCAACGTTTAGATTTGACTCGATTCCAAAAAGTGATCCTAAAACGACGTGACCATGGTGCAAATCGGCTCCTTACCTCCAGCCATAACTCCAAAACTACACGGTTGTAGACGCGGCGAATGTCATTTAAATGGTCGGTAGAATCTCATTGATACCTTACTTGCCCGCTAACTCCAGAAATTGATGTCAAGGTGTCATTTTGAGGGCAAACATACAGTATGTACTATCACATCGAGTTTTGCAATGCTTCGAACAAGTTCGAAGCTCCCTAGAAATCATCTTTTTTCGAATGGTCTGAAGGCCTCGTTCAAAATAAGTTTAAAGCTAGAGCGTTAGTTAGCGAGCACAGGCCACTGTGCTGCCAGTCGAATGAGCCGTTTCGCATGTCAAACGCACCGGAATCTCATTCTACTATCTCTTGCGAGTATTCCATGTGTTTGTCTGCTGTGCTGACTATCATACTTTTCGAGATATGGTCATTTCAAATTTTTGAATGGGCTGGTGGCCGCCGACGGGACGCCCTTGCGAATTGTATGCTAATATACATGTTCTTGTACTATTAATTCTTATTTGCATTCCTAAACGCAAGGTAGTTCGTCACCTCGTCTTTCATTGCTTGAGATAGCGGATCAACTGAGTTGATTTTCATCCACGATGTACCTTCTTCTCTCACCATGTCGTTGCGAGCAAGCCTAGCAGCCTCGTCCTGTTGGAGTAGTACCTTCATCTTGTCAAGCTCCATCGTCTCCAGAGGTGGCTCATTCAGGCGCAGCTGTACGTTATCAAGTTTGATTTCACGGAAGGCAATCTCTTCTCTGACAACGCTTTCGTTTTTGCGTTTCTTGGCGAAGTAACTGAGTGCTATGCCTCCTCCCACCGCAATAGGAATGAAAATATCTCCTCTACGCTGGTTCTTCGTGATATTCCTCGGCTTTTCAGTTGCGGCCTCGAAGCCTTGCACTTTCTTCTCCCTTTCAACAGCACTTGTTTTGTTGTCAGATTTACGATAATGGTCGAATATGTCCTTGTACTTTTGCTCCCCAGCTTCCTCCACTGCTTTCTCAGCTTCTGCGAGAACACCCTCGACATGATTGAAGTAGCCGGTGATGCGCTCGGTTCCATTGACTCGTTTGACTTTCAGCTTCTCTTTCATAGTAGACCTTTCTTCTCTCTTCTTGTCTACAGACTCGCGATTGTATGGGTGATTGAGGGTGACAAAAATGACTACACGAACGGTTCGGCGAGCCTCTTTCACATTTGTTCTTGCCATTGCGTTGATCTCTTGCACCAAGCATTCAATCCGCTGTTGTTGCGAAGCATGGGGAGCAACCACTTCGCGAAAATGCAACGAGGAAGAAAGCTTGGGATAATAGAATGGGAGTGTCCCCTTTCTGTAGTGTTGGAGCGGCGGCGGCGGCAGCAGCAGTATCAATGTTCCCATCCTCACTACTGGGTGCGCTACTGGGTGCGGATCCATTAGCATCCGCGTTCGAAGCAGCTTCAACAGGAGCAGGTCGTAATGTCATTAGAGAGACAATATCGCAGGCAATCTGATACAAAGCAGATTTGGATCCTTCTTTCTGGATGATTACCACACTCATAAAATAAGTAGGGACCCAGTTGTCTACCAGAAATTCAAGCGCCTTGGGAACAGTCTTCCATCTTGTCATTACCGGCAATTGCAAGTTCCTCAAATCTTTCGTAAACTCCTTGATGGTATCGTGGTCGTCATCGTCGATCTTTGCTTTGTACGCATTCATTGCCTGAGGAAACATCTCTGTTCCTTCTGCTTCCCATCCTTCGCTATTGTTCAATACTTCGAGAAGTTTAGAAGAGTACTTGTCGACTAGTTCCAATCCTCCTTGCTCGTTAAGCTTCCTGAACAAAGTAATAGCAGAGTATGCCAATTGGAAAACAGTGCACTTGCCGAGGCCCTGTTCGCCAAACGCACTTTTACACGCGTTTTCAAACGGCTTAGACAGAGCATGCATGATGCATCTAAGATACTTGGAGTTCTTGTCCATGACCCCTAGCTCAATGAGTTTAGGGTGGATGTGCTGGACAGCTCCTCCTCCACCAGAGTCCCCGGTTAGGCCATTAATCTTGATATCCGGTCTAAGGAGTGACTTGATAGGTGCTACACTCTTCTTAATTGCAGCAGCGATTTCGGCGGAAGATTTGCCGCAAGTATCCACGTCAAGGGCTAAATGACCGATTGTTGGATTGCCATCTTTGTCCGTTACTCCGAAATGGAACACCTTGACCATATGTTCACACCCCTTCCGCTGACCACCGTCCGTTGTCATTGTGAGATATTTTACTCCGCTAAGATTTATTCGTCTGCATTGCATCATGACAAGGTGTGCAGCAACGTGGTACTCATATTCAGCGATCGTCGATTCACCTGGGCACCCATTCGCAATGCTTTCAGTGCTGATTTCACTCTCCGTGATCCCTATTGAGCGAATCAGGACTAGCGCTGTAGCAGCAATGAGTGTGACAGTGCCATTATCAGATCCACCACTGTTCTGTAGACTGACAGCAGACAGGAAACGAAGATATCGCGATTGAAACACCGTCTTTCCTCGGCCTTCTTTGAACAATTCCATCAGGTTGTCAATCATCTTTGCCTTCTTTCTCAACGAGGACAAATAGTTCTTCTGTACGACATCAAGGCTGTATGGAACGTTGTGAATAGTATCCTTGCCAATCGTTACATCACGACACTTCTTCGTGTATTCCTTTCTTTCATTGTCAGCACGTTGATTCGATGCATCTTCCTCGTGTTCAGCTCGCTCCATCTCGCCGTCTCCATTAGCTGGTACAGGAGTATTGGCAGGTAATTCTGGCGTAGGAGCAGCTGTTTGATCAACATCTGCTGGCTGTTCATTGGATGTTTGCTCTTGCTCGACTGCGGCAGTTACTGTTGCCGCTGACGGTTTCTTTGACGGCGGCTTCTCCGATGATGGCGATGGTGGGCGCTTATTAGTTGATTTATCCTTAGCCTTCTTCTCGTGATCCTTCTTGAGTTGCTTCCCCAATACTTCTTTCACCTTTTTATCGATGATTGCACAGTCCGCGATGCTCTTGCCGACAAAGGGGTTGATTGCTTCTGCAGCTTTCACAGAATCAAACCAACCGATTGCAGTAATGTATGGACCGCCCAGAAGCCTGTGCGCTTTGTAGACGAATAAAACGCTCTTGCCCTCGTGCCCAATACTCATGTCCTTCAATTGCAATGAATATCTGCTCTCTCCACCCGCCGCAAAAGCCTTTGCCACCGTATCGGCATCGATGTCGACGCCACATTTCTCACTAAGAATGATACTGAGCGCTTGGTCAGTGAAGAATTGATTCTGTAGAGTGGAATTATCATTGAATAAAGAGACAATTGCTTTCCGAGTTGCTTTCTGTAGCGCCCCTGTGGACAGCGACGGCATCTTCCATACTGGGTGTCATTGAAATGATGCTTTGAATGAGTGTCGGCGGCAATCTTTTTTTGCGTATGTAGGTACGTAAATCAAGTATGAAGTAGACCACTAGCGCAGAGCACTCGTACACCTTCCACATGATGAGATAACATTGCCAATCAACCCCCATCATCACCAACATCATCCAAGAGGCATACCACCGCATAAATACTATTCTGACAGTCCCAACGATGTTATTATCGGTTCAAAGCCCCCTACAGACACCCCTGACGAAAGGGTATCAAGAGACATACTTGTGCGACGTTATTCACGATATAAAGCTGTTTGAGCCTGCTGGATAGTAGTAGAGTGAGTGTCGATGCTGCACAAGATGATGTGTCGACCACCAAGGGCGAATACAAGCCGTCGAAGAACAAGTCCCACCGGCGGCCCGTCGGCGGCCACCAGCCCATTCAAAAATTTGAAATGGTCATATCTCGAAAAGTATGATAGTCAGCACAGCAGACGAACACATGCCATACTCGCAAGAGATAGTAGAATGAGATGCCGGTGTCATCGATGTTGTGAACATGATGGTTTGCATCTTCGACTATTACACTATTGGCCACGTGGTCGCTAACAATCTCTCTAGTTTAAAGAATCAATTCGAACGAGACCTTTAGTGAATCGTTTTCTCAAAAAAAAGATGATTTCTAGGGATCTGAGAACTGTAAACTTAGCTTTGCAAACTTGGGCTTCGTCCATTTTGCCTTGTATTTCGAGCACTCGAGACAAAGCTGCCCAAATACCTGGAATATCTGGAAATTTCTCGCTTGCAATTCGAAACTCTTGTTCACATGACACCATATCCCCCATCCCCGCCATAACCTGACCTAGTACTCTATGGCATTGGACTCGCATTGGTTTGAATTGCGAGGCATACATGGCATCTTCAGAGTTGGAGCCACATAAAGCAATTCTAGCGTCGATAAGCGGTTTAGCATCGTCTAATAGCTTGGAAGCTTCTATGATAGCAGCTTTAGCTTCTTCGAGATTGCCACTTGTAGCTAAGTTATTAGCCTTCTGCTGTAGCAGCAGTGATAGATTGAACATACCCTTCGTACGTACTTCTTCGCTGCACTGTATAGCTTTCAAGAACATGACTTCGGCACTTGCCAAGTCCCCACTACTGGCTAGGATTGTCCCCATATTGATGTATGCTCCGCCAAAGTTTCCATCGATTGACACTGTTTTTTTGTACATTGCTAGTTCACCCTTGGTATCACCCTGCTCTCCCAGTTTGATGCCCAAATTGTAGCACAGCTCTGCGTCTTCCCCATTCAACTCGACACTCTTCTTGTAAACAGCAATACTCTCATCGTCCTTCCCTTGTTCAGAAAGGATTAGTCCTAACGTAAACAAAGCATCTGAATCTTGTCCTTCTAATAATTCCAACGCATTTCTGATCTTTTTCTCCGCTTCCACAAAGTTCTTCTGTGAAAGCAATATTTCTGCCCAGTCCTTCAGACAAGTCGTACATCTCGGGTTCAAAGCCAAAGCCCACTCAAAATGGTTGACAGCGCCTGTCAAGTCTCCGCTAGTTCGTAGCTCAGCACCTCGATTCTTAAGCCTTCTCACGTGCTCGACGTGATCTTCCAATAATAGAAAAGCACCTAAAATGTAACGACGTTACATTGAGTAAGAATCCTTTCAGATCAACTTGTGGAAGCATAATTGTTAAATATGAAGTCATTGCTAAATATGTAGTTATTCTCTTGGAGTTCTTGGTTCTCTCAACTAAAGAAGCACAAGAAGAGGCAGCCTTTCCCCTTGACTTGGTCCAGTGTAGGTTCATTCAAAATCGTCATCATCATCGTAGTTGTACTTTTGCTTCTTGGCCGCAGATCTTTTAGTCGGTGCACGCTTCTCGGGTTTGGTAGCCTCCTCCTCACTGAAATCGTCGTCTGAAGAATCTGCCTTCTTTCTGGAGTGTTGAAGCTCTTCTTTCTGGATGTTGAAGCTCTGTGAGAACATGACAGAAATTGTCAAATGAACCAATACTTTTCGCTCATACTTACATTTTGGTGATTCTAATTATACCTGCTGTATATCCCATATTTTCGCAACCCGAGGTATTTATACCAACTGCCTGAATGCATCTGTTGCCAAGACTGTGACGTGGTATAGCGATCAGGGAATGCAGATAGTCAACATAATAGCAGGCGACCCTACGTGATCCTTTATAGAGACTGAAATGGGTAGCTCCAACTGCAGTGTCTCCAACATAAATATGCGGACTTCGAGTATCATTAGATCTGATACCAAGGTGTGGTGATGTAGCTCGAAGTAACGATTGTGGGATCAAACCTACAGGTAACAAACAAGGACAGAGATTGTTTGCGTTGAGCATCCTTCGTCCTTCTGAAGTCAAGAATCCTTGATAGTATTCCTGACCACTCATCTCCTCCTTGTTGTAAATCGGCCCAAACATTTTAGGTATCACCAAGATGTAATCCTTATCCAAAAGAAGTATTGTCCAAGGCGACACTGACGTTGCATGCCAGAAAGTGCGTATGTGATTAAATCCTTTCTCCATAGTTGGATAGGTATCCAACTCATGACGCATAAGCTCTTTAGCATCATTTGATCCGTTGTGATTAGCCAGAGTAACGGCATTGTCGATACTTGCTCGCTTGAATAGGCTCCTTAGCTCCGGTTTAATCACAGTATTGTTCTTCTTCGTAATGTAAAGCTGTGGATCGTCCATATCTGGATGATTTTTAGGTAGCGTTTGTCCGCTTAACCAAGGAGATAACACTGGACCGAATTTAGTGCTATATATATCTCTTCGATATCGAAGAAACTTATGAACAGGGATCGTAGCAAGTATAAAGTGAGGTGGCGGTCAATCAAGAACAAAACAAATGAACATACACAAAGACATACATACCCCATTTTTCCAAAGAGCACTGATGATTTCGTCGAGGTCATAAACTGCATTTGTGTCCCTTGAGAAGAACTCTGTGAGAAACACCTGTGCCTCCTTTCTTAATGCCTTTAATGCTGTCTTAAGCTCTGAATCAACGTAAAGCAGCGCCAACGATATCTGACGAGGAACATCATTTTTTAGTTGTTTTTTCCACTCAAAGACGGAGATTTTACAATTGTACCTCTTCCTCTTCTTCTCCTCCGCCGCCGCCTTCTTCTCCTCCACCTCTTCCTCTGCCGCCGCCTCTACAATCTTTGACTCAAACACATGCATGAGGTGTGGTTGGTAGGCTTGTGAGATAATCAGCCGAAACTTCAAGTCGCTACCCAAAGACACTGTGGCAAAGTGCCTAAAGTAATCGCCGAATTGGGGGGCAGCCTTTCCCTTCACTTTGGGGTACGGTAGAAATAGGATTGGCTTCTCTACATCTGGTAGATATAGAACGATGTTGCAGCGAAGGAGTCGTGCAAGAACAGGAACCATAATCAGAATGCTGTCATTCTCATTCTCCTTGAACTCATTTAACTCGTCTTCGAAATCAGCCTTTGACTTGAAGATGTCAAAGAAAGAAAATTCCGGCTCGTAGTAATACTTCGCAAGGCGCGCAGACCAATCACGAAGATTGTCGGCAGATACTATTTCACTGTGAGCAAAGTAGTCGGAGTAACGATTCCCATATCCAACGCCCTCGTTAGAAGCTATGGCTGTCCTGAAGTTTTGATGGGGCGTCGCTTCTGCTTTGTAGCCCTGACGAAACTCATGGCGGGTTACACCATTGATACAGGAGGTGCACTTAGTCACGTAATCCAGACCCAAATGAGTCGCCAAACATTCAAAAATAGTACCACTGTCTTTGCCATCAGCCAATTTTAGAACTTGATAAATGTTTTCATCATAACCATGCACAACTTCTTCTCCTGCAGCAGAGGGTTCTAAATAAAAGACAGTAGTATTAGTGTTAAGACCGGACAAAATTAACATACAAAAGGATATGAAAACTTACTCTGTGCTCTCTTTTGTAGACATTCCTCATAACATCCCATAAACAATTTAACAGGATCCTCATCGGCAGAACATTGCCACGGGAACTCCGGAGGAGGATAAACACCACCATCATCTCCTCCCATTCCCCCATCTCCCCCCATACCCTCGTCGCCCACCTTACCATTCTTCAATATAACAATATTGATAAAATCTTCAAAGTTCAAATTCATGTTTGATCTCTTATTATATCTTCCCCTCAGTTCGTCAACTTCGTCTCTGATTGCTGTCGAGTCCTGAGAAAGGCCTTGAGACAAAGAAGGGTGTTGGGAAAGGCTATCCGCATAAGTCTTGATCTCGGTTACCTCATCGATATCCTCTTTCCGCTGGTAATAAAGCTTGTCGTCAATTTTAACTCCCTGATAGATGGATGGGATGTGCAGAAATATTTGATCTAGCAGGTTGCCATCGAATAAATTCTCGACACATGAACCCTCAGTCAAATCAAAGGGGCCCTTGCCAACCTTCAATGACATGTTTTGACTGCCTGTATTGACATGGAAACTTTTGTCATTGTCGGGTCCGTACCTGTTGTAGCCGGTGATGGTAATTCTTGTTCCATTTAAAGGGTCACCATCCACCCGCCGCTCCACCAGTGCTGCCATGCCAGAAACAAAAACTGGGTCACCATTACTCCTTCGGTAACAGTTGACGAGCACATCGGATTGCTTAGGTCTGGATCCTAAGCGCACAGAGCCACATACGGGGAGTAGAGCAAGTAATTGAATATTATCGTCATTCAACTTTTGGTACAGAGCTGGGTCCTGTAATGTGTTTAGTCCTCCTCCATCTACCTCAGCCTGGGCATCAGCAAGGTCACCGCTGTCAAACTGGCTATCTTGAGAGAGGGTGTTTTGAGTTAACTGGGACATTGTTCGTACCTGCATGAAAAGTGGTGTTGGTGATGCGTAATAAATCCAACAACTATCCCGCCGCGATGACTTATTATTATTACAATGCCTATTGTTGTTGTGCATTCATGGTGTGTTGAGAAGAAGCAGCGACGTTAGCAGTGCGGACAGCGGCAGCGGCGCGGCGTCGAGGTCTCTGTAACTGTTGGAGGTAAAATACAGCAGGTCAATAAGATGCCATCTTATAGTGACGTCGTACGTGGCGAGAACCAAGCTAGTTGAAGTATGGAATAATGAGGATAGGTGAGGCTGATCATGACAAGCAGCAGCAGCCTGAGGTCTCACTGTTTATTGAATAGCAGTATATTGATACGTTATTCACATAATAAGATAAGTGTTATATAATACGTGATCCAGCCGTCACTCGATGTCCTCCGTGTCGAACAGATCCAGGTCTAAAAGTCCCATGCCCTACGTCCATCGGTAGCACATGATCAGCTCCCATGTGCTCGTAGAATGTGCCTCCACCAACATAATCAGACTGTGGTGACATTGCCAAGGTCATCGCCAAGATGCCATTATCAATGTGTATATCCGTTCTTGGATGTGTTGAATTGTACTTCAGCAAGCTGACGGAATGTGCTCTCAATACCGAGGTAGATCGTATGATTTCTGGAAAGAGGTGATGCAGGATAGGAAACAATTTATGCTCTAGGGCTCTGTTGAACCACTCCCTCGTTTCCGGAAGATTAACAAGCCAATCGCCCCCCAGCTTGTACTTTCCACTTTTGTACTCGTTTTTATCAACACCCTCTGATTCTGCTTGTTTGATCACCTGAGCACTTTCTTCAGCCGAGAACAGTGGATCTCCTTGTGTAACTTTGATAAGATCCAATGGAAACTGGAATTCTTGGCTAAAATCCTCTGGAGGGACTGCCCCAAATGAATAGGATTGAAATGAAGTAGTTCTTGATTCCCACACGTCAGAGTTGTTACCATCATCTTTTGCGCAATAGAATAATTCACAACTGCGTTCACAGTCAGCTGCATGCTCGGCCTTGTTCTTTTCAATTGCATCCATAAATGGTTGGCCAAATTTGGTTCCGAGATCTGCTAATTGCTCTTCCAACCGAGTTACGTATTCTACACCTCCTCCTCCTCCTCTTATGCCCAATAGATCCTCGAGACAGGATTCTCCTCTGCAGCTACTTCCATATAATCTCTGTCTGACTTCCCTTATAGGTCCATGACGAAATGAAGCGGTGGCTACCTGCATCTCTAGATTGGCTGCGGTAGTGGAGGCATGAGCGCCTGACGCATAATCATAAGCGAACTCTCCACGTAGCCAAAGATCCAACTTGGCTTGGTGTATTCTCGATTGGTAATCATCATCGTCTGCAGTCAACTCAGCAGCAAGTCGTCTCTATTGCGAGCGCAGCACATGCTAATGCGGCTAAATGAAGTTGTCTCTTCATGGTACAATAGTGTGTTTTTCACAGTGTCCTTACGTTCTTGACATGCTGATTGTTGAAGGAGAAGATAGAAGATCCCAAATTTTGCGCCAAGATGGTGAAGGTCTGTAAAAAGATAGTGTACGTGTCGTACCTCTGAACATACCTCATACCTGACTTTGGGCACCTTCTTCGATTAGCGTTAGCCTCAGATGATTCTTGAGGCTTTTATTTGTGTTTATGTGAAGTTGGAGAGGAGGGTACTGATACAGGCAATGGATAGGGGCATTGGTTTGGACTTTCTCCTCTGACTTACTCCTAACAAGACATATGCACTTGTATCTCGTATAGAATTGTCTATTGTAAGACAAACAGAAACCATCGGCAACGTAAAAATACGCTTGTTTCGATGTGATTATATTCCTTACACTTGCACGGTTGCTCTCCCTGGTTCCTGATAGTGATATCAATCTTTTAGTTTAGTTATACCATTGCCATTGAAGTATAGAAGTAGATACATGATGCATCTAATCACGATAATGCAAAAAGCAGTACGCCCGTAACTTCATCGTTTCGCCAAAATTATAATGGGCATGGAAACTATTCATTGCTATACTGACAGCATTGGATACAAATTAAGCCTCATCAGGGCACCTACGACGTTGTAGCGCAGCTGATGCAACAAAGTCACAGTGGAAAAGAACCTTCCATACCATCATAAAGTAAACCAGTTAATAGACCACTTCAAGCCGTTCATGCTCCATACACAGCGTTAGATACGAAATAATGTAGAGTAGTGCCGGCGGCGCTTGCAGCCGTCCATCCCAAATGGGCCTCATCAGGTCACCTACGACGTTGTAGCGATGCCGATACGACCAACAAAATGGGTCACTAAAAGCTGATGATTGTCATATTCACAGCGTGAGATACGATATGATGCTATATTAGTGCTGCAGCAACTTGCATCTTGCAGCGTCTCAAAAGAGGCCTCATCAGGTCACCTACGACGTTGTAGCGACGCCGATACGACCAACAAATACTTGAGCCGTGTAAAAGATGCTTCTATACTATCATGGCCAACTATAATGGGTCACTAGAAGCTGTTGATTGTCATATTCACAGCGTGAGATACGATATGGCCGTCAACAGAGGAACTTGCAGGCGTCTCAAATGACCTCATCAGGTCACCTACGACGTTGTAGCGATGCCGATACGACCAACAAATACTTGAGCCGTGTAAAAGATGCTTCCATACTATCATGGCCAACTATAATGGGTCACTAGAAGCTGTTGATTGTCATATTCACAGCGTGAGATACGATATGGCCGTCAACAGAGGAACTTGCGGCGTCTCAGATGACCTCATCAGGTCACCTACGACGTTGTAGCGATGCCGATACGACCAACAAATACTTGAGCCGTGTAAAAGATGCTTCTATACTATCATGGCCAACTATAATGGGTCACTAGAAGCTGTTGATTGTCATATTCACAGCGTGAGATACGATATGGCCGTCAACAGAGGAACTTGCGGCGTCTCAGATGACCTCATCAGGTCACCTACGACGTTGTAGCGATGCCGATACGTCCAACAAATACTTGAGCCGTGTAAAAGACGCTTCTATACTATCATGGCCAACTATGATGGGTCACTAGAAGCTGTTGATTGTCATATTCACAGCGTGAGATACGATATGGCCGTCAACAGAGGAACTTGCGGCGTCTCAGATGACCTCATCAGGTCACCTACGACGTTGTAGCGATGCCGATACGTCCAACAAATACTTGAGCCGTGTAAAAGATGCTTCCATACTATCATGGCCAACTATAATGGGTCACTAGAAGCTGTTGATTGTCATATTCACAGCGTGAGATACGATATGGTGCTATATTAGCGTTTGCAGCCGTCCAAAATTGGCCTCATCAGGTCACCTACGACGTTGTAGCGATGCCGATACGACCAACAAATACTTGAGCCGTGTAAAAGATGCTTCTATACTATCATGGCCAACTATAATGGGTCACTAGAAGCTGTTGATTGCCATATTCACAGCGTGAGATACGATATGGCCGTCAACAGAGGAACTTGCGGCGTCTCAGATGACCTCATCAGGTCACCTACGACGTTGTAGCGATGCCGATACGTCTAACAAATACTTGAGCCGTGTAAAAGACGCTTCCATACTATCATGGCCAACTATGATGGGTCACTAGAAGCTGTTGATTGTCATATTCACAGCGTGAGATACGATATGGTGCTATATTAGGGTTTGCAGCCGTCCAAAATTGGCCATCATCAGGTCACCTACGACGTTGTAGCGATGCCGATACGACCAACAAATACTTGAGCCGTGTAAAAGACGCTTCTATACTATCATGGCCAACTATCATGGGTCACTAGAAGCTGTTGATTGCCATATTCACAGCGTGAGATACGATATGGCCGTCAACAGAGGAACTTGCGGCGTCTCAGATGACCTCATCAGGTCACCTACGACGTTGTAGCGATGCCGATACGTCCAACAAATACTTGAGCCGTATAAAAGATGCTTCCATACTATCATGGCCAACTATAATGGGTCACTAGAAGCTGTTGATTGCCATATTCACAGCGTGAGATACGATATGGCCGTCAACAGAGGAACTTGCGGCGTCTCAGATGACCTCATCAGGTCACCTACGACGTTGTAGCGATGCCGATACGACCAACAAATACTTGAGCCGTGTAAAAGACGCTTCCATACTATCATGGCCAACTATGATGGGTCACTAGAAGCTGTTGATTGTCATATTCACAGCGTGAGATACGATATGGCGTCATATAGGGCTTGCAGGCCAACAATTGGCCATCATCAGGTCACCTACGACGTTGTAGCGATGCCGATACGACCAACAAATACTTGAGCCGTGTAAAAGATGCTTCTATACTATCATGGCCAACTATAATGGGTCACTAGAAGCTGTTGATTGCCATATTCACAGCGTGAGATACGATATGGCCGTCAACAGAGGAACTTGCGGCGTCTCAGATGACCTCATCAGGTCACCTACGACGTTGTAGCGATGCCGATACGTCTAACAAATACTTGAGCCGTGTAAAAGACGCTTCTATACTATCATGGCCAACTATGATGGGTCACTAGAAGCTGTTGATTGTCATATTCACAGCGTGAGATACGATATGGTGCTATATTAGGGTTTGCAGCCGTCAACAATTGGCCATCATCAGGTCACCTACGACGTTGTAGCGATGCCGATACGACCAACAAATACTTGAGCCGTGTAAAAGACGCTTCTATACTATCATGGCCAACTATAATGGGTCACTAGAAGCTGTTGATTGCCATATTCACAGCGTGAGATACGATATGGCCGTCAACAGAGGAACTTGCGGCGTCTCAGATGACCTCATCAGGTCACCTACGACGTTGTAGCGATGCCGATACGACCAACAAATACTTGAGCCGTGTAAAAGATGCTTCCATACTATCATGGCCAACTATAATGGGTCACTAGAAGCTGTTGATTGTCATATTCACAGCGTGAGATACGATATGGCCGTCAACAGAGGAACTTGCGGCGTCTCAGATGACCTCATCAGGTCACCTACGACGTTGTAGCGATGCCGATACGACCAACAAATACTTGAGCCGTGTAAAATACGCTTCTATACTATCATGGCCAACTATAATGGGTCACTAGATGCTGTTGATTGCCATATTCACAGCGTGAGATACGATATGGCCGTCAACAGAGGAACTTGCGGCGTCTCAGATGACCTCATCAGGTCACCTACGACGTTGTAGCGATGCCGATACGTCCAACAAATACTTGAGCCGTGTAAAAGATGCTTTCATACTATCATGGCCAACTATAATGGGTCACTAGAAGCTGTTGATTGCCATATTCACAGCGTGAGATACGATATGGCCGTCAACAGAGGAACTTGCGGCGTCTCAGATGACCTCATCAGGTCACCTACGACGTTGTAGCGATGCCGATACGACCAACAAATACTTGAGCCGTGTAAAAGATGCTTCTATACTATCATGGCCAACTATGATGGGTCACTAGAAGCTGTTGATTGTCATATTCACAGCGTGAGATACGATATGGCCGTCAACAGAGGAACTTGCGGCGTCTCAGATGACCTCATCAGGTCACCTACGACGTTGTAGCGATGCCGATACGACCAACAAATACTTGAGCCGTGTAAAAGACGCTTCCATACTATCATGGCCAACTATGATGGGTCACTAGAAGCTGTTGATTGTCATATTCACAGCGTGAGATACGATATGGTGCTATAGTAGCGTTTGCAGCCGTCCAAAATGGCCATCATCAGGTCACCTACGACGTTGTAGCGATGCCGATACGACCAACAAATACTTGAGCCGTGTAAAAGACGCTTCTATACTATCATGGCCAACTATAATGGGTCACTAGAAGCTGTTGATTGCCATATTCACAGCGTGAGATACGATATGGCCGTCAACAGAGGAACTTGCGGCGTCTCAGATGACCTCATCAGGTCACCTACGACGTTGTAGCGATGCCGATACGTCCAACAAATACTTGAGCCGTGTAAAAGACGCTTCTATACTATCATGGCCAACTATGATGGGTCACTAGAAGCTGTTGATTGTCATATTCACAGCGTGAGATACGATATGGCCGTCAACAGAGGAACTTGCGGCGTCTCAGATGACCTCATCAGGTCACCTACGACGTTGTAGCGATGCCGATACGACCAACAAATACTTGAGCCGTGTAAAAGACGCTTCCATACTATCATGGCCAACTATGATGGGTCACTAGAAGCTGTTGATTGTCATATTCACAGCGTGAGATACGATATGGTGCTATATTAGCGTTTGCAGCCGTCCAAAATTGGCCATCATCAGGTCACCTACGACGTTGTAGCGATGCCGATACGACCAACAAATACTTGAGCCGTGTAAAAGATGCTTCTATACTATCATGGCCAACTATCATGGGTCACTAGAAGCTGTTGATTGCCATATTCACAGCGTGAGATACGATATGGCCGTCAACAGAGGAACTTGCGGCGTCTCAGATGACCTCATCAGGTCACCTACGACGTTGTAGCGATGCCGATACGTCCAACAAATACTTGAGCCGTGTAAAAGATGCTTCCATACTATCATGGCCAACTATAATGGGTCACTAGAAGCTGTTGATTGTCATATTCACAGCGTGAGATACGATATGGCCGTCAACAGAGGAACTTGCGGCGTCTCAGATGACCTCATCAGGTCACCTACGACGTTGTAGCGATGCCGATACGACCAACAAATACTTGAGCCGTGTAAAAGACGCTTCCATACTATTATGGCCAACTATAATGGGTCACTAGAAGCTGTTGATTGTCATATTCACAGCGTGAGATACGATATGGTGCGTAACAGAGGACTTGCGGCGTCTCAGATGGCCTCATCAGGTCACCTACGACGTTGTAGCGATGCCGATACGACCAACAAATACTTGAGCCGTGTAAAAGACGCTTCCATACTATCATGGCCAACTATGATGGGTCACTAGAAGCTGTTGATTGTCATATTCACAGCGTGAGATACGATATGGTGCTATATTAGCGTTTGCAGCCGTCCAAATTGGCCATCATCAGGTCACCTACGACGTTGTAGCGATGCCGATACGACCAACAAATACTTGAGCCGTGTAAAAGACGCTTCTATACTATCATGGCCAACTATAATGGGTCACTAGAAGCTGTTGATTGCCATATTCACAGCGTGAGATACGATATGGCCGTCAACAGAGGAACTTGCGGCGTCTCAGATGACCTCATCAGGTCACCTACGACGTTGTAGCGATGCCGATACGTCCAACAAATACTTGAGCCGTGTAAAAGATGCTTCTATACTATCATGGCCAACTATAATGGGTCACTAGAAGCTGTTGATTGCCATATTCACAGCGTGAGATACGATATGGCCGTCAACAGAGGAACTTGCGGCGTCTCAGATGACCTCATCAGGTCACCTACGACGTTGTAGCGATGCCGATACGACCAACAAATACTTGAGCCGTGTAAAAGATGCTTCCATACTATCATGGCCAACTATAATGGGTCACTAGAAGCTGTTGATTGCCATATTCACAGCGTGAGATACGATATGGCCGTCAACAGAGGAACTTGCGGCGTCTCAGATGGCCTCATCAGGTCACCTACGACGTTGTAGCGATGCCGATACGACCAACAAATACTTGAGCCGTGTAAAAGACGCTTCCATACTATCATGGCCAACTATAATGGGTCACTAGAAGCTGTTGATTGCCATATTCACAGCGTGAGATACGATATGGCCGTCAACAGAGGAACTTGCGGCGTCTCAGATGACCTCATCAGGTCACCTACGACGTTGTAGCGATGCCGATACGACCAACAAATACTTGAGCCGTGTAAAAGACGCTTCCATACTATCATGGCCAACTATAATGGGTCACTAGAAGCTGTTGATTGTCATATTCACAGCGTGAGATACGATATGGCCGTCAACAGAGGAACTTGCGGCGTCTCAGATGACCTCATCAGGTCACCTACGACGTTGTAGCGATGCCGATACGTCCAACAAATACTTGAGCCGTATAAAAGACGCTTCTATACTATCATGGCCAACTATGATGGGTCACTAGAAGCTGTTGATTGTCATATTCACAGCGTGAGATACGATATGGCCGTCAACAGAGGAACTTGCGGCGTCTCAGATGACCTCATCAGGTCACCTACGACGTTGTAGCGATGCCGATACGACCAACAAATACTTGAGCCGTGTAAAAGACGCTTCTATACTATCATGGCCAACTATAATGGGTCACTAGAAGCTGTTGATTGCCATATTCACAGCGTGAGATACGATATGGCCGTCAACAGAGGAACTTGCGGCGTCTCAGATGACCTCATCAGGTCACCTACGACGTTGTAGCGATGCCGATACGACCAACAAATACTTGAGCCGTGTAAAAGATGCTTCCATACTATCATGGCCAACTATAATGGGTCACTAGAAGCTGTTGATTGTCATATTCACAGCGTGAGATACGATATGGCCGTCAACAGAGGAACTTGCGGCGTCTCAGATGACCTCATCAGGTCACCTACGACGTTGTAGCGATGCCGATACGTCCAACAAATACTTGAGCCGTATAAAAGACGCTTCTATACTATCATGGCCAACTATGATGGGTCACTAGAAGCTGTTGATTGCCATATTCACAGCGTGAGATACGATATGGCCGTCAACAGAGGAACTTGCGGCGTCTCAGATGACCTCATCAGGTCACCTACGACGTTGTAGCGATGCCGATACGACCAACAAATACTTGAGCCGTGTAAAAGACGCTTCCATACTATCATGGCCAACTATGATGGGTCACTAGAAGCTGTTGATTGTCATATTCACAGCGTGAGATACGATATGGTGCTATATGAGCGTTTGCAGGCCGTCCAAATTGGCCATCATCAGGTCACCTACGACGTTGTAGCGATGCCGATACGACCAACAAATACTTGAGCCGTATAAAAGACGCTTCTATACTATCATGGCCAACTATGATGGGTCACTAGAAGCTGTTGATTGCCATATTCACAGCGTGAGATACGATATGGCCGTCAACAGAGGAACTTGCGGCGTCTCAGATGACCTCATCAGGTCACCTACGACGTTGTAGCGATGCCGATACGACCAACAAATACTTGAGCCGTGTAAAAGATGCTTCCATACTATCATGGCCAACTATAATGGGTCACTAGAAGCTGTTGATTGCCATATTCACAGCGTGAGATACGATATGGCCGTCAACAGAGGAACTTGCGGCGTCTCAGATGACCTCATCAGGTCACCTACGACGTTGTAGCGATGCCGATACGACCAACAAATACTTGAGCCGTGTAAAAGACGCTTCCATACTATCATGGCCAACTATGATGGGTCACTAGAAGCTGTTGATTGTCATATTCACAGCGTGAGATACGATATGGTGCTATATTAGGGATTGCAGCGTCCAAAATTGGCCATCATCAGGTCACCTACGACGTTGTAGCGATGCCGATACGACCAACAAATACTTGAGCCGTGTAAAAGACGCTTCTATACTATCATGGCCAACTATAATGGGTCACTAGAAGCTGTTGATTGCCATATTCACAGCGTGAGATACGATATGGCCGTCAACAGAGGAACTTGCGGCGTCTCAGATGACCTCATCAGGTCACCTACGACGTTGTAGCGATGCCGATACGACCAACAAATACTTGAGCCGTGTAAAAGATGCTTCCATACTATCATGGCCAACTATGATGGGTCACTAGAAGCTGTTGATTGTCATATTCACAGCGTGAGATACGATATGGCCGTCAACAGAGGAACTTGCGGCGTCTCAGATGACCTCATCAGGTCACCTACGACGTTGTAGCGATGCCGATACGACCAACAAATACTTGAGCCGTGTAAAAGACGCTTCCATACTATCATGGCCAACTATGATGGGTCACTAGAAGCTGTTGATTGTCATATTCACAGCGTGAGATACGATATGGTGCTATACTAGGGCTTGCAGCGTCCAAAATTGGCCATCATCAGGTCACCTACGACGTTGTAGCGATGCCGATACGACCAACAAATACTTGAGCCGTGTAAAAGACGCTTCTATACTATCATGGCCAACTATAATGGGTCACTAGAAGCTGTTGATTGTCATATTCACAGCGTGAGATACGATATGGCCGTCAACAGAGGAACTTGCGGCGTCTCAGATGACCTCATCAGGTCACCTACGACGTTGTAGCGATGCCGATACGACCAACAAATACTTGAGCCGTGTAAAAGATGCTTCCATACTATCATGGCCAACTATGATGGGTCACTAGAAGCTGTTGATTGTCATATTCACAGCGTGAGATACGATATGGTGCTATATTAGCGTTTGCAGCCGTCCAAAATTGGCCATCATCAGGTCACCTACGACGTTGTAGCGATGCCGATACGACCAACAAATACTTGAGCCGTGTAAAAGACGCTTCTATACTATCATGGCCAACTATAATGGGTCACTAGATGCTGTTGATTGCCATATTCACAGCGTGAGATACGATATGGCCGTCAACAGAGGAACTTGCGGCGTCTCAGATGACCTCATCAGGTCACCTACGACGTTGTAGCGATGCCGATACGTCCAACAAATACTTGAGCCGTATAAAAGACGCTTCTATACTATCATGGCCAACTATGATGGGTCACTAGAAGCTGTTGATTGTCATATTCACAGCGGACGTTTGTAGCGATGCCGATACGACCAACAAATACTTGAGCCGTGTAAAAGACGCTTCTATACTATCATGGCCAACTATGATGGGTCACTAGATGCTGTTGATTGCCATATTCACAGCGTGAGATACGATATGGCCGTCAACAGAGGAACTTGCGGCGTCTCAGATGACCTCATCAGGTCACCTACGACGTTGTAGCGATGCCGATACGACCAACAAATACTTGAGCCGTGTAAAAGACGCTTCCATACTATCATGGCCAACTATGATGGGTCACTAGAAGCTGTTGATTGTCATATTCACAGCGTGAGATACGATATGGCCGTCAACAGAGGAACTTGCGGCGTCTCAGATGACCTCATCAGGTCACCTACGACGTTGTAGCGATGCCGATACGACCAACAAATACTTGAGCCGTGTAAAAGACGCTTCTATACTATCATGGCCAACTATGATGGGTCACTAGATGCTGTTGATTGCCATATTCACAGCGTGAGATACGATATGGCCGTCAACAGAGGAACTTGCGGCGTCTCAGATGACCTCATCAGGTCACCTACGACGTTGTAGCGATGCCGATACGACCAACAAATACTTGAGCCGTATAAAAGACGCTTCTATACTATCATGGCCAACTATGATGGGTCACTAGAAGCTGTTGATTGCCATATTCACAGCGTGAGATACGATATGGCCGTCAACAGAGGAACTTGCGGCGTCTCAGATGACCTCATCAGGTCACCTACGACGTTGTAGCGATGCCGATACGACCAACAAATACTTGAGCCGTGTAAAAGATGCTTCCATACTATCATGGCCAACTATAATGGGTCACTAGAAGCTGTTGATTGTCATATTCACAGCGTGAGATACGATATGGCCGTCAACAGAGGAACTTGCGGCGTCTCAGATGACCTCATCAGGTCACCTACGACGTTGTAGCGATGCCGATACGACCAACAAATACTTGAGCCGTGTAAAAGACGCTTCCATACTATCATGGCCAACTATGATGGGTCACTAGAAGCTGTTGATTGTCATATTCACAGCGTGAGATACGATATGGCCGTCAACAGAGGAACTTGCGGCGTCTCAGATGACCTCATCAGGTCACCTACGACGTTGTAGCGATGCCGATACGTCCAACAAATACTTGAGCCGTGTAAAAGACGCTTTTATACTATCATGGCCAACTATGATGGGTCACTAGAAGCTGTTGATTGTCATATTCACAGCGTGAGATACGATATGGTGCTATATTAGCGTTTGCAGCCGTCCAAAATTGGCCATCATCAGGTCACCTACGACGTTGTAGCGATGCCGATACGACCAACAAATACTTGAGCCGTGTAAAAGACGCTTCTATACTATCATGGCCAACTATGATGGGTCACTAGATGCTGTTGATTGCCATATTCACAGCGTGAGATACGATATGGCCGTCAACAGAGGAACTTGCGGCGTCTCAGATGACCTCATCAGGTCACCTACGACGTTGTAGCGATGCCGATACGACCAACAAATACTTGAGCCGTGTAAAAGATGCTTCCATACTATCATGGCCAACTATAATGGGTCACTAGAAGCTGTTGATTGCCATATTCACAGCGTGAGATACGATATGGCCGTCAACAGAGGAACTTGCGGCGTCTCAGATGACCTCATCAGGTCACCTACGACGTTGTAGCGATGCCGATACGACCAACAAATACTTGAGCCGTGTAAAAGATGCTTCCATACTATCATGGCCAACTATAATGGGTCACTAGATGCTGTTGATTGCCATATTCACAGCGTGAGATACGATATGGCCGTCAACAGAGGAACTTGCGGCGTCTCAGATGACCTCATCAGGTCACCTACGACGTTGTAGCGATGCCGATACGACCAACAAATACTTGAGCCGTGTAAAAGATGCTTCCATACTATCATGGCCAACTATAATGGGTCACTAGATGCTGTTGATTGCCATATTCACAGCGTGAGATACGATATGGCCGTCAACAGAGGAACTTGCGGCGTCTCAGATGACCTCATCAGGTCACCTACGACGTTGTAGCGATGCCGATACGACCAACAAATACTTGAGCCGTATAAAAGACGCTTCCATACTATCATGGCCAACTATGATGGGTCACTAGAAGCTGTTGATTGTCATATTCACAGCGTGAGATACGATATGGTGCTATATTAGCGTTTGCAGCCGTCCAAAATTGGCCATCATCAGGTCACCTACGACGTTGTAGCGATGCCGATACGACCAACAAATACTTGAGCCGTGTAAAAGACGCTTCTATACTATCATGGCCAACTATGATGGGTCACTAGATGCTGTTGATTGTCATATTCACAGCGTGAGATACGATATGGCCGTCAACAGAGGAACTTGCGGCGTCTCAGATGACCTCATCAGGTCACCTACGACGTTGTAGCGATGCCGATACGTCCAACAAATACTTGAGCCGTATAAA